>JAODVQ020279350.1:0-12685 GCA_025400075.2 Phenganax stokvisi
GCTCCCTTAGCTAAACCATGCCAATCCCTGTATACAAGGGCACTCTCGTGCCCTTGTGATCAAACATTTCCCTCTATGAAAAGGTGTAACTAAGACGCCTGATTTGGTGTCACCTCGTTATGTGACCTTTGAATATTCCTGGTGTATCTTAGTTTCTCAAGTGAATTATATTCTCACTGAGAGAGGTATGTACGTGTACACCTGGTAGTGACACACCCCATAAAATCTATGAGAACTTTAATGCTATATAGGTGGCCACCTGTTAGGAAAAGCACTGAGAATAATGCATTCTAAGTTGTCATGAAAAACATATCTATTAAATATTTCGACACAGGCAGGATTCTAAAACTGTTAGACTACAGAGAGGGATCATTCCAGGACTACAGTGGTCACAGTGACTCAATATCATCTCTCTCTTTCTCTCACACACATCTAGTATCATCCTCTGACACTATCACTCATGTATGGTCACTTAAACAATAGTATGGTTTTTCTGTTGTTTCTTATTATACTCACAAGTGCAAAATTTTCTATTAGCTGTCATGGGTTTCTAGGGAATGGATGAGCATGGAAGTCTCTGTCACAATGGTGAGATATCCTATTAATTTCAGTATGTGTGTTCAGGCATCAATGATTATGGAGTGCTCCATCCATTCGTTTCTATGAGAGGAGTGCTGTATAGCACTCATAGTTTGTTAGTTCAGTATTAATATTATGAGCGCATTGAAGTTGGAAATTTATGTGACATGACCATAGTACAAGGGCATTATAATAAGATTAGTATAGTTTCAAGATCACTACAATACGTACTATGTATATGGACACTTTCCCTTTCCCTTATGACAGTAGTCTGGCTTGTGTTTTACTTTTCCTCTGTTGCAGCAGATCTTCAGTCGTCCATCAGCATCAGGATAGTAGAATGCAATAGCTGCTGTTGCATAGCCATATCTGTATCCTCCTATCTGATTACAGATGATATATTGTGGGTGAAAATTTACAACAGGGATATGGATATGATTGTCAGCATCACTATTATCATAACGTAAGACTCTTCCAGATGTATCAACAAAACCATTTGTTTCAAATATGCTATTTGGTATAAGAGGAGCAAATCGTGGTTGTAGCTCATCTTTATCAGTGCAAACAAGGAGAACATAACAAATTTCTTTAATGTACTGTAATGTCCCTCCTTGTAGAATATAAATATTCTCCGCATTTCGTGACGTTGCATATTCTTTGAGAGCATCGTTGAAATTGCAGTGAAAAACATTATCTCCGTAGATAGATTCTGCTGACTTTTTGAAGTAATCAGCCACATATACACCATGTGGTATATTAACTTGCTTAGGGGTAAGACAGTGGTCTTTATTGGGATGGTCTTCTGGCAGGTCATAGTTATGAACATACGGGCCAAACCACACAAGATATCCATTTTCAAATAGTGGATCAGTTGTTTTAACAACCACACCGTCACGATACACAAGTGTTTCTCCCGATCCAGGTGGTCTTCCACATTTTTGTCGTGGATTAAATGTGCATAAATTATCTGGCGCATCACCATCCTCAGAATCACTTTCTTCTTGTTCATTTTCACTTTTAGATTCTTCATCTTCACTTTCGGATAAGGTAATTTTCTCAGTCATTTCTGAGAGATCATCAGATGCCTCAGCTTCCTTGGTTGCGTCGGGTTCCTCATATTGGGGATTAATGCCAGCAGCTTCACGGTTATGAGTTACATGTGCAATTTTAAGTATGGGGATGCGGATATTCTGTACTTGAGATTGCAATGGTTGTTCCTGGTATTGCTCACACAAACCTCTGTCCCTCGAAAGGAATTCACCTGGAAAGTAATGCTCGTTTCCTGCCATCCTTGGGGATATCAGTCCTCAGTTGAGTCACTTTCCGATTTTATTTATACTCTGCGCTGGTTGAACTTCCTTCACCTTAGAGGAAGCAAACCACCAATTTATACTACAACATGATTACATACCGGAACTTCTCCCACCATAAGGAGGTGTAACTCAAGGGACTAACAGATATTCAAGGCACATGTGCAGGACAGTTTAGTGCTAATGCTAGTGACCATAGATCATTTCCCGTAATACGTATCACCACACTCACCAGAAGCCGAGCCTCCATTAATATCAATATCAAAATGGTTCCAACTGTAAAGAGGTGTAACTATATAACTCAGTGAAGTACCACCCCATTTCTATACCACCCAAAAGCATGTACCATTTATGAATTTCAAACCTTGAAGGGGAGTAACCAAGATGTTTGGTGGTTGTCACTACATAATATAGTAGAGTGTAAGCGCTTGCACAGGAATCTCTCTTCACAGGCATGGCCTCTGATAAATTATGTGTCTCGCTCCCGATCTCACACCATAATGTGACCTTTGGTGACACACCTCTTAATAATGTCTTGATAAGGGAACTTACTGATGTTTTAGAATGGCCCTTCTCAGTTGTTTTATTGAGAAGCATATTTTATATTGAGTGCATTTGATATTTCATTGCAGGGAGGATTCTAACACTGTTAGACTACAGAGAGGGATCATTTCAGGACTACAGTGGTCACAGTGACTCAATCACATCTCTCTCTTTCTCTGGCACACATCTGTTATCATCTTCTGACACTATCACTCACGTATGGCCTATTATTTTTAAAATGTTAATATCACTGTACAAGTATTACATCATATATTTGGTAGGGTTTGATTGCCAGTTTGATACTCTTAGTGTCCTCCTCAATTCAGTGGACCCCTCAATAATTTTCAGTCACAGAAATGATGTCTTTTGGGTTTCTTTGACGCCAATTTCCGTGCATGCGCTCAATGTCTCAACCTCTAGATATTGATTATCCTACATAACCACTTACTTATGTATCAAACATATTTTAAAGTATTATACAGAATGTTATCATTATTGCTAGCTACATCGTAATTGTTTAGTTAATTATGTTGACATACTCCCTTCAAGCAGTATTTATGTCTTATATCATTTCTTGTATCACAGTGTACTTCTAGGTTACAATGATCATTAGGGTAATAGAATGCAATTGCTGCTGTTTCATAGCAATATTTTCTTTTAGGTCCCCTTTCATATGTAATAATATATTTGGGCAGAAAAAAAGCTGTTGCATTGATATTTGTAACTATTCCATCATCACTAATAAGACCATTGGGATCAAAAAAATCATTACCCGACATGGGGAGTGGTGGAGCCTCAAGATTATCTTTTGTAGTGCAAACTATTAGAACATGACAAATTTCTTGTCCATACCTTAGGGTTCCTCCAACCTTAATACAAAGTTCAAAACCACTAGTCTGGTCGTCACGTGATTTTTGATAGGCATCAAGAATATTGTTAAAATTGCAGTAGAATGCATTCTTTCCATATGGCGATGATACTGGATCAGGTTGCAGGTAATTAGCAACATAAAATGGTGGATATGGAAGTTGATCTGGATTCACTGTTTTATCCAAATCCTTTCGAGTGACTAATTCCTCTCCTACTACTTCATTATCACTGAGATATGGACTCCACCAAGAATAATATCCGCCTTCAAATAATGTAGGGAGTGTATAGTCACCATTCTCCCATGTGAATGTGTAACATCTTGCAAACTTTTGTCTTGCCTGAAACTCGCTTGGATTTAGACCAATACTTTCTGCCTCCGCATTGTGTGTTATATGTGCAACTTTAGTGATTGGAATTCTGATGTTGACATCTCTTAGTAGATCTCCCTCATAATTTGTTTCCTAATTCCTGCTGTTAGCTGATGCCAACCTTGCTGAATTCGGAAGGTCTCTCCTAAATTCAGCTGGAAAATATAGCTCACTTCCAACAGGTACCTCAGCAGGTACCCCGGTTCTGGTTGTGTCTATATTGCTCATCTCACTATACGTTAATACTTACAGCAAGCTGTAAGCCTTTCCCTCTATGAGAAGAACTGGAATACACAAAATGTGCTACATGCACCTTCTTTTAAACCCTCTTTTAAAGGGTGTGACCAGCACTCCTGATTTGGGTAACCTCATGTGTAACTGGCCTCTTGGGTGAATATCCTTCAGAGAAATACCTGACACACCTTTTAACAATGTATATACACACAGTGGAATCTCATAAGGGCCCCTCTGAGATACTAGTTGTCTATAGTGTCCCTTGTTGAGGCTCCATTGTAGTTTTCCAGAGCTTTTTGTCATATCTGGCTTTGTATTATAGACAAACTTATTATAAGCTTTCTTTTTATCTTATCAATAATATTATCTGGTATATATAGGACTACAGTAGTCACAGTGACTTAATCTCATCTCTTGTAGAGAGCATCCTCTGACATTCTCACTCATGTTGTATATAGTCAGAGCATTTTCCACATCTTAATTGTGGGAGTGTATCATAAATAAAGAAGGAATAAAATAAAACTCTAGGAATATACAGCTTACATATACGAGTGTATCATAAATAAAGAAGGAATAAAATAAAACTCTAGGAATATACAGCTTACATATACGTACTTTCATATGACAAATGACTCTAGTCTAGTATAGTGTTACTTTTTAAACATGTCCGCCATCTTGTTAAGAGCACTACCAGACTTGAACCACGAGATCTGAGTCTCATTCATAGTGTGGTTGAGTTGTATTTCATCAGTAGAGCCATCACTGTGTTTCAGAACACATCTTACTGGCTGTGTGTGTGTGTGCAGAGAGAGAGAAAACCAAACTCTAAATGTTACAGTGAGATACATAATTATTAAAGCTTTGAAGTAAGGAAACAGTACGTACATGTTTACGGAGATACTTTGTAGAAGCTGTCCTCGGGAGTACGATAGAGCTATGTAGAGTGTCCTCTCTACAGAGGGGTCCTATTTTGGAGGCTTTTTTGTGTATATTGTGGATGAAGAAACTACCAATAGTATACACATTGCAGCTAAATATTAATATCAACACCTCTCCGGGACTGAGGTTGGTCAGGTCCAATAGAGACACTCTGTCTGAAGGTTGAACTTTATCATAGTCTGCTGGGTCAGCAAATGTCAACGGCAACATCCCTTGCTTCTTCAGATTAGTCTCTGTAATCACAACAAAATGATTGACCCTTCTACAGGCTTGTCATTTTTATTTCAGCCTAACTTACGTACAGGTAACTACCCTATAATTATTTACATGTGTTTTATTTTACACAAAAATGTAAAAATAGTTTATAGAATGTGTTTACCATGGATACGGGCAAAGCTTCTGACGATGATGGCCACACCCCCGAGGTGACGTGGTTCCAATGCAGCATGTTCTCGACTACTCCCCTCTCCATAGTTAGAGTCTCCCACCACCACCCATTTCACTCCTTGGGCCTGTAATGGAGTGAGAGAAGATGGGCTTTAAATAGAGTGAAAGAATATAGGCTTTAAATGGAGTAAGAGAGCTGGGCTCTAAATGGAGTGGACTCATTATGCAAGCTCTCAGCAAGAGATGGACAGATAAGATGAAAGTAAAAAGAAACGAAAAGAAAGATGAACCTTGTAATATCTGGCAGTATCAGGAACAGGACCATACTCTCCAGTCAGTTGATTCTTTACTGAGTTCATTTCCTTATTCTCTTCATTTATAGCCCTACATACCATACGACATAGTATCATACATACACTAGAGACTGTATTTAATTTCATTATCAAGTCAAAAGCTAGCATTCTACAGTTATGAATGGTGGTTTCTAATATAGTGCGCTGGTTGCTAATCTAACTTCCAATGCTCTATAAAGTACTCAGTGACTGACATAAATACAGACGTACGTGATGAACATGTTGTTGGAGATGTTGTCAAGGTGTCCGCGATACTTGAGCCACGGACCAGCCGAACTGATGTGGTCCGTTGTACACTTCTGATAGACTTTAATCAAGATAGGGGCATCCTCAATATCTTTCCCGTCCCATCGATCAAATGGAGTCAGGAGTTGTAGACGATTACTGGGGGAAAGAAATGTGGACTATGAAGTGACTTGTATGATACAGAGTGAGTTTGATACTTAGCAAGTTTTCTTTACCGAATATATAGGTATATGCATACTAGTAAGTTATGTTTAATGTATAGAGTAAGCACTACAGAGTGTATGATTGTATGTACTCTACCTGTTAGGATCAACATCAACAGAGCAAGAGCTACCATCCTCAGGAGGCTCCTGATAGCACTCCTCACCTTCATCAAACCCCTATAATTATCAGACAATAGAAATAGCAATCACTGCACCATAACATACTACACACATACATATAGCACAATAGCTACCTCATAATACTACATACAATGCCAAAATATTACTCTACATAATAAAATACACTACACAGAGCTACAGTGTGTTCTTAGGTGTTATAAGTTATGTGCAATGATCATACCTTGCTTGGGAGTTCGTCTCCAGTAGGTGGATCCAGTTTGAACTGTTCTCCAGAGGCTCCGGTCAGAGAGTCAGTGAGAGGATTGAATCTCAGATCTCCCGCCAATGCCAGTGCCGTCACAATCTATCACCACCAACCAAAACAAAGATCGAGAAATTGTGAGTTAGTGAGTAAGAAGAGTTCAATTATTGGCCTCTATGAGACATGGAACATCAGAAGTTTTTATATTGCAGCCACTATTACACTGAAGTGTGTCTGGGTTTCATGGGCCTAGTGAGAACAGGTGATGGGACCCCCACTATGAGAATATAAGCTGGAATGAGAGAATATACCTCAGGAGAGGCTACAAATGAGTGTGTGGCAGGGTTGGCATCATTTCGTCCGGTGAAATTCCTATTATAGCTGGACACAATGGTATTCTTCTCTCCTTTGCTGACATCTCTTCTATCCCACTGTCCTATACATGGTCCACAGGCATTAGCCAGTACCAGTCCACCTACTGCCTCTAGTGTCTCATCCTACATGGTTCATAGAGAGTTAAAGCTAGTGAGCAGTTAGGTGAGGGAAACGAAATTCTATACGAATGTTGTTTCACTATATCCACTAGTTTGTTCTAAGTATCACTTCAAAAATTAACCCTCACAGTGTTATCAAAGAAGATGAGAGAAATAACTAAAACAGGTCAGATTTTGACATACCACTTTATCTCTAGAAATGGTGGCTCTGATTTGTTCTGATCCTGGGGTCACTGTGAAGGCACTCCTGTAATAATCACATCAGTCGTATGACATTAATGGAGATATAGGGAAACAATGATTACTGACTTGGTCTTGATTCCATGTTGGAGTGCCTGACTAGCTATACTGGCAGCACGAGTCATGTCCTCATATGAACTGTTAGTACAACTTCCTATTAGAGCTGCAGTCATAGACACAATCAGAAATATTTTCAAGTTAGAATGTACATACACATTACAGCATGTTTTTATGCAAGCTATATAGCTGCTATAGAAGTGAACATAGAGCAAATTCTATTAGCAAGGAATTAAAGAAACAGTAAGTAAAGGGAAGTAATTATTAAAGGGGTTAGTGTGGTTACTGACCAACTTTAATGTCGAGAGGCCAGCCATTCTTCTCGGCATTCTTGCCCAGTTGTGAGATGGGATTACCCAGATCAGGAGTGTACGGTCCATTCACCAATGGCTCCAGAGTATTGAGATCAATCTCTATCACTCTGTCATACTCACAGCCATCATCGGGGATCAAGAGGTCGGGGTAACGCTCCGCCTCTTTCGCTATACCTGAAGGTGGAAATGAAGAGGTGTAGGCCTTCAACACTATGTGTACATCACATATTGTACATAGAGCTCTTGAATGCAATGCATAAATAGCAGGAAAAGGCCTAGGAATGAGGCTATAAGAGAGGTGGTGACTTGCCTTCTCTCCCGGTGGCACTGAGATATCGTGACATGCGATGGTTAAAGGGGAAGATGGAGGTAGTGGCACCAATCTCTGCTCCCATGTTGCATATAGTGGCCATACCTATAGAGACACACATTCATCAATCATACACATACATAAATCCACTAATGCTATAATAGTATGCTCCTGCTAAAATTCATGCTCTCAAAGAGAGCATGCATGCATAACTGTATACTGTAAATAACAACTAAATTTAGTACTCAAGTGAAAAATAAGCTTTTTATATCTTTAGTGACCCTTTTTGCTGCTATACTAGCTTTAACTTAGTTCTCGCCTAATACAAAACTGGCTCACTCCATACTCATCCTATACCAGTGCAAGAGATGGAGTCAACTCCAGGTCCGTGGTACTCAATGATGGCTCCAGTCCCTCCAGCCACTGTCAGAATATCAGCCACCTTTAGTATGACATCCTTTGGTGCTGTCCATCCTCCCATACTACCAGTCAGACGAACACCTATCACCTGTACATACATATGGCATTTAGATCACTGGAAATAATTTCATCACTCATCTAACTGAGCCATTGTAATATCATAGAAAAATATTCACATTATTATATTTTAGAGTGGTAAATTTCCATTTTTGCCAACTGCATGTAATCTTAACAGTGAAGATTTCCCGACCAGACAGTAACCATAATTATTGTAGTGGAACCTCTCCATCATACTTGTTGAGACTTTGAAAAGTTCTACATTACAGATAATAGTGTAGGCCTTCATGTGCTATATACACCTTTCTAGAAGGAAATCATGTCCTATGCTTTGAGGACTATACAACTTTATATCACCTGAAACTTTATAATTATTCTAATGGGAGGGAGTGAAATATTAAGACGTACTTTGGGACACTTGAGTTCCCAGGGGAGCCCTGCCATCACATCGACTGCATCAGCACCACCAACTCCTATACACACACCTCCTAGACCACCTGGGACAGACACACAGAGAGAATAACAAACTTTAGAGAAATATGAGAAGATAAAAAGCTAGAGTTACAGAAACTGCAGAGTATGGTGAAAGAGTATTATGTTACATTTAAGAAGTCGATGGCATATCTAGTTACCTCCATTGGGGGTGTGACTGTCTGTTCCTATTAATAGCAACCCGGGAAAGGCATAGTTCTCCAAGACAATCTAAAAATAGTAGGTCAATGAATGAGGTAATTATGACATCATTGATAGAGTGGTTTTGAGACCTGGTGAATGATGCCTCCTCCTGGTTTCCAGAATCCAACTCCGTACTTTGAAGCAGAGGAGGCCAAGAAATCATACACTTCACGATTAGTGTCCTGAGAAAGACAAGAGAGAAAGTTAACGGAAAAAGAAGATGATTACAGTGGGAATAGATTGAAAAAAAGGAAATAAATGTTTCAGAGAAGTTAAAATCTATGTATTAAAATATGTGACTCACAATAGCTCTGTTGAGGTCGGCTGAAGCTCCAACTTGGGCTTCAATTAGATGGTCACAATGTATGGTAGACGGTACTCTAACCTGATGATGATAATTCATAAAACAACTCTCCATATAATAGAATGTTGGAAAACTAACCCTCGGTAGACCACTGCTGATAAACTGAAGCATGGCCATCTGTAGGAGGCAATAACAGTGCTACTAGCCAAATCATACTAAACAACAAAATTAGCGACAAGCAAATGGAAAGAGGAGTAACAGAGAGAGATAGAAAGGTTGTGATTTAAAGGGGACCTGTGCAGTGGCGTCCTGCATGGCAACTCTATCAGGTCTAAGAAGGAGATAAGATTCTCCTCTCTCAATGTCCTGATTCCTGGGATCATCCAGATGGCTGTACACCACCTTCTCTGATAGTGTCAGAGGTCTCTGCAATCTTTATAGAGAAAATGGAGAGTCATATACAATTTCATGAGAGAGAAAGAGAGAGTGTAAAGCCCCAATTACACACACATTTTAAACCGGTTCGGAAACAGGTTTAACTTAAACCGCTTTAGGTCTAAACTGGTTTGTTTTTACACACTTCTAATACTCAACCTGGTTAAAGAATTTACGCGTAAATGGCATAGTGTTTGTAAACTGGTTTCATTTCCAAACAGGTATAATTTTGTCCCGTGTAAACAGGGCTTGAGAGAGGCCAGAGCCATATTCACTTAGGTATGGATAGCAAAATGTTGTAAAACTTGTTTACTCTGTTCAATGATTAGACTCTATGAGGTACATACGAAACATGTGCAGTGGTGTTAGTGACCTGTCACGGACAATCTTCAAATTCTCTGACATCTTTTCATAGGGAATGTATTTGTCAGTATCGAACCTACTCATAGCAACCTGAAAACAACATAGGAATAGTTAAGTTTATTGTACCATCATTTTGACAATGTATGGTACAGCTGACAGTTCATGTAAATATTGAAAGTTTTTTAAAGCGATGAGGTTTGGATTCGAAGAGGTCAAACAGGTCAAACAGGTCAACTGGGTTAGTGGTGAAGGAGTTAAAAGCATTCTTTGTGCTTCACCTTCTGTGGGAGTATGGAGGATGAGGTTAGCCATCTCCTGTTTGCCAGAGACCTCACCGGTCCTCCAGTCTGATGGATAAACACACATCATCTCACAACCAAGGGAGAGAGAGAGAGAGTGTGTGTGTGAGAGAAAGAGAGGCTTACTCTTTTCAAGGCTCTCCACATGTTTGCTTCTCCTCCGTCAGACAACTTTTAGCTTCTACAGTTATTTAGGTGTTTACTTTTATAAACTCGCCGTCTGTCTGTCTCACGCAATACTAGTCTAGAGAAAGGGAGTAGAGATATTCATGAAAACAAAGGCTGCTGCAAGACTGCCACTGGATTTCTCTGGCCGGCCGGCTCCCTCGCGCTCGGCAACTAGGCGCGCGCCGCCACCTGCTCTTTGTCACGTGACAAAAATGACGACAAAATCAGCGGAAATGAGAGATTAATAATCCGCAAGCCTCTTCCGGTTAGGTTAGATTTCTGTTTGGAGAAAAGCAGAGCTTTGTGCTACCTTGGCTTTGTGTCTCCACAGAGAAGCAGCAATGGCGGGTGCAGAATTGCCAGGGGAGGTGGTGTTGCAGGTGCAAGTGGAGGAAAAGGAGGCGATCCCTGAACGACCAAAAGGACTGGGAATATCAAACAACCGTCGCAAGTCCAACGACTCCCAGCTAGCAGGTGTGTGTGTTGCTTCCAGAGCTCCCCGTATTAATACTCCTAAATAGTCACAGGTTTACCACAGCTATTACAAAGCCTGATGTGTTTAGATACACCTACCTAGATAAGTGTTCATTTCATGCATCAGGAATAATAACAAGCCATGCTATTCACCTTGAAGCTATTAACGACCATGGCGCACAACACGTGTATACACACTCTCTCTTTTCACCTCTCCTTGTTAACATTGTATGCTCCTCCTCTCAGAGACTCCCAGGCCTCGGATGAGAAATGTTCTGAAAGAGCTCCTGACCAGTAGAAGACCGCGTCTATTCTCGCACAGTCCTCACAATACTCCGACTGCGAGTATGGAGTATATTCCCTCACCCCACTCTGAAAACGGACCCTCCGAATACCCCGAGAGAGATGATGTGCAGGTGTGGTCCTTAGCATAACATTCAGCATGAATCAAACAGCATGTAAACATGGTGTAGCAACACAAATGCACATGGAACAATTGAGCACCATCTAAAACAGCCTTTTCCAATGTAACACATATTTTTGCATCATCTTTATGTGTGGAGGAGCTGGCTGGTAAGACTTGCAATAGAAATTCTTGCAGTGTTGGGGCTCTGTCACTCTTCATGCATAATTAGATACTAAATGTAGAACCTATGTATATAGTATACGATTAGAGGTGCTTTGAACGTTCAAATATTAACAAAAATTGCTTTTCTTCATCACAACATAAGTTGTCTGTAGTACTAGATACTTTTACCTCTGAGATATGGACTGTTAAAGCAATGTATTACTTATTTTACCTCCGATATATGGCTGATTATAGTATTATTTAGCAAAAAATTATTATTTTTCATAAAAAGATCGGCTAGAGTATGTATTGACATGGAAGAGACACTTCTTGGAGTTTCAAGTATCATTCACATACATGCACAGTACTATATCAGCAGTTTCTATTTTTGAGTCACTTGATATTGTATTGTAGTCGTTGGTGTGTAAATGATATTAATAGTGATACTCACTAGGATCAGCATCCTTGTTTGTATGTCAGTTTTGATGAATGAACCATCTTTAGAAACCCCCTTTCATCATACTCTATAGTAGTAGTATTATACTTGCAGGCTACTACGTATTTCACGCAATCAATAACAATAATTATATCATCAAGATACCCTGCAGAGAGAGCCGGAAACACCAAATTCGGAGTAGTATTACTACTGAAGTGTTTTGTTTGTATTCTTGAATTAGGCGAATAAAACAGCTCACATGTCTAGTAATACTCACGACCATTGATCTATTATACCGCTAACAAACATGTGTCTGCGTGCCTATATTGGTCTACCTTAGTGAGGCTAGGTACACGCAGGAATTTGTTACGTATGCATCATTTGGGTGGCCTCCTTAGTCTCTGACATACTTCAGATGATCTCTGTCACTGGACACACCCTGTCAATATCTTTATCAATAGATTATTTACTTCACCGTATATAGCATACATTATGTATCTATGTAAGTACATGTACATACTTTGCTCGGACATGTATTTGGGCAATGACTACAGATTTGACCAAGATTTGGAAAATGAGGATTACTGTTACTGAGTTTTTGGAGACTGAGAGAGAGAGAGAGAGAGAGAGAGAGAGAGAGAGAGAGAGAGAGAGAGA
>JAODVQ020279565.1:0-12680 GCA_025400075.2 Phenganax stokvisi
CCCCCGAGAGCGTGCAATTATTGCGCATGTCCACAAATTAGTTATACGCAGTGGCTCGTGGGCATACTCTGCCTAGCTATTTTTACGGAAATGACCCTCGACCTCCACACAATAGTGTACGCAGTCAATCCGGAATTTTTTTTGTTTTAGAGGCTACTCATTTCGTCGTGGAGAGGCAATGTTGCTCTCTGGATCCACCGTAGCGCTTCATACCTTCACCGTCTTGATAGGGTTCCTTAAACTTTCTTTAGTTTGTCATCATTCTTTTATTTCATTGAAGTTGTCTATATATTTTTAATTAAATCCGCAAGCGTACGAAGTTTTCCATGTACGGAAGATTTTAATTACATGCCCGCAGTAAGCGGAAGTACGGCTACGTGTATCCAGAAGTTTAATACCTTCGACATGCAGGCCTACTTCTTAACGGCACACTGCAGCATGCTTTTAAAGCATATTCCACATGGAGTACTATCTTAGTTACATCCCTAGTTATAGTTATTTTAGCATAGTAGTACCATATTATCAAAATAAATTGTGAGGAATTATACATACAAGTTGTGTGAAGCTTATAAACATGTACTATAAATTTAATACACACAAAGTTAAATGACTGTAGTTGGTTACAATGTTTAATGAGTGGGAAATGAAGACACTTCACAGTAACACATAGTCTGGCGGAACCACACCCACGAGCGCGCAGCGCGAGGGTCTGGTAGCATGCCTTAGATGGATTTGTTCTGCTGCAATAGGGTCATTGCTGAGGCTGTTTGTATCATCTATATGGATATTATCTGATGTTTGTTATGGTTTAATTATGTCCTTTATCTAGTTATGAATAATTATATTAATAACTATCTTTTATCTAGTTCTGTATAATCATACAAATAACATAACATTACATGTCTCATGGAACCAATATTGCAGATACCACTGTGCAAACTATCAAAACACACCGAAGTTTGTGAAGGAGCCTACATTGGAGTAATAGGAGGAATTAGAGGAGACTGCATCTTATTCAGAGTTTGATCTGGGCCACAGCAGTAAAGAAGAAAGATTAAATAGAGATGTGGACAATATCATGGAAGAGGTGTTTGGTGTACCTTTTTAACAGAGACCAGACACAAAGCTCTTACTGTAATCATACTAATACATGGTTACCTACATTACTGTACTACTGTATAAAAGTAATGGTACAAAGTCTAGGGACATCCTATTTTAATTAGACATATCTTAATAGGTAAAGTATTTTTTACAGAATTTTAAAAGCTTATCTAGCAATCTAATTACATCCTCTAAGTGTTGCCATTTCAATCCTTGCTTAAAAGAGGTGGAGCATTTATGTGAAATCACAGGTGGAACGCATGAGCACTGAGAGTGCGGGTAAAACATCCATGGTAATTGCAAGAGCTTGCAGCGGGTTTTGCGAGGAGGGGCTGGCTCTTATGCTGGCTCCTATGCTTACTCCTGGCTGCTCCAACACGAAGCTTTGAGAGAGCAGTGGGTGAGACAAGTCAGGAGTAGCAGAGATCAGTCATTGGGCATGACCTAGCAAGTACATTGTTCTCTGCAGTAAACATTTCCATGAGACACAAGGAAAAGATCCACACTTCCTGTACATGTGCAAGTGCAGAGTATGTTGAGAAAATTTGGAAACCAAATTTCATTGACATGTATTTCTTTAAACAGCTCTGTAATTGCACACATGACTAGTCGCCTGAATTTCCATTTTCATTGTACAGTTCATATTCCATTTTCACTACATCTGAACAGATGGTTTGTTTTCATGTTGAATGAAGAGCATCTGTGATCAGATTGTTGCTTAGCCTCGTTCGCAGTCCATTTCCGGGAACAAGAAACAGCCTGGTACAATTAGCATTCTCGTTGTCATTGTCATTCGAAATAACTCGCATAACTAAAAAACAAAAGGTGGTATAAAACTGAAACTTTCTACACATGTTCGAATCCTCTTTATCTAGTGCAGTGAGATTTTTTATCTTTTAATTAAGAAGTAATTAATTACTTCAGCTTGAGGGAATGCATATGTATGGGAACACATTTCTTCCAAAATACACTTGCCCATGATATTCAAACTTTGTATACTTATGTATACATAAAACATTCTTGTTGTAACACTACAATTTTGAAAGCAACAACAAATAGCCTTTGACAGCAAATACTTGTTAGTCATCTTATCCCATCTTGCCTACATGGGCATTGTTCACTCTCGCCGCTGTCACTCAAGTATTGGAGAACAGGACAGAAATGCTCACCTGAGCTGAGAGTACTCCACACCACTGATCACATCATTCTCCTAGTATCGGCTGTATACAGGTGTCCATTAGGGCACGAATCATCATCTACTGACCCAGGATATTCGACCAGATGGGTGAGAATGACATTTTGTTTATACTGTTACACAAGACTGCTTTTGTAAACAGCTTTGGACAGTTGCAGACAGGAGGAGCAGGAGGAGCAGAAGGCGACCACGGCCAGCTATGCCATGGACATTCTGTGTATAATCTAAGAAGTGACATAGTATCTATGGAGTTCTTGGATCGTACCCCTGGTCCATGGTTATAACTGTAACAATATCCTATGCACGCCTCTGTCCCAGCACCCTTAAAATCCCACTAACTGGATATCCATGGAATATCGTGGACTGACCCGTACTACCTTCCTACGTGTACCCTATGTCCAGGTATCCATGGATGTCCCACTAACTGTGGATATTCATGGAATATCCTGGACTGACCAAACTACTTTCCTATGCATACACTCATGTCCCCATATCCATGGATGTCCCACTAACTGTGGATATCCATGGAACATCCTGGACTGACCATACTGCCTTTGCTATGCGTACCCCCATGTCCCAGTATCCGTGGATGTCCCACTAACTGTGGATATCCATGGAACATCCTAGATTGACCATACTACCTTCCTATGTGTACCCCCATGTCCAGGTATCCGTGGATGTCCCACTAACTGTGGACATCAATGGAATATCCTGGACTGACCATACTTCCTTCTTATGTGTACCCCATGTCCCAGTATCCGTGGAACTCAAAAAACTAATATCATGAATAAGCATTGATCTAATTACTATAATCTGATTAGTGCCCACTGTGTCTGTTCCTCTGCGTGCTTTAATCTCCTAAACCTCTCCCAATCCTGACTTTTACAGTAGATACCATCCCTTCTTAGCTCCCTCCTTATTTCCTCTACTTCCACGAAATTTCTTCTGGATACCTAGGGCCCTGAGATAAAGAATTTTTCCAGGAAGTAACAGAGAATATGCTGCATTGTTATGAGCAAGGGTATCTTTATTTAATGACTCCGTCTGGACTACACCTGTGCATAATAAAGCACATTGTACATACTACACATTATATTGTTGGTAAAGTATTACCATTTTGAAGCTTTAGCAATGATTCAATAAACTCTGAAATGTCACCTCTTCCAGCGATAAATGCAGCATGCTGATTTTGCACAATTCCACAAAATTGGTAGCAGCCTTGATTGCCTCCGTACAAAGAACATCAAGGATATTTAATGGGGTGTGAAGGTGAAATAATGTGTGCATGACAGCAGCCACACGTAATATTTGACCCCTGGATTTGGATAGCATTCCTGGTGTGGCCGAAGTAAAGTTACAATCTCAATGAGATTAAAAAGGTTACCTGAAAGCAAGTCATCCATGCATGAGATATCGAGTAATTGGAGTTATATCTCATCATACTTTCTCTCAAACTCTAAACATGGCTTCTGAAGATGCCAGTTTTTAACAGTACGATCAGAAACCCATAAAGATGACATAAGATTTGCTGTTGGGAGTGTATGATAGTGTATAGAACACATTAATTAGCACTTTAATTAAAAATCCAGTACTATCTAGTAGCTATCATTCTCCATCTTAGATAACAGTGTTTCATATTGCATGTCCTCGTAAATGTAAAATACTGTTCAACACTCATACTGTTAAGCATCAGCCATTTAAATGTATGCATAAAGCATCAGTGTTCTTACCAACACAAACAGTGAACTCATGGTCAACCTTCTCCAGATCTTTGAATTCTGCAGACGCTTGTTTTGGCACCACCCAAAGAAACCTTTGACAAAGGCCTTTTTCAAGATTTTCTGGTTTCTCAATGAGGTTTCAAGCAACACAAGGCTGGGTGAATCCACCAACAGTGAGTCCAGTGTGATTCATTGCAAAATTGGCCTCTCCAGACACTAAAATATTCAAAGGATACTAATGCTTAGTAGACACAATTATAAGAATTAATTTTAAATGTAGAACATGTCTATATATATAATTTACTAACTCTCAAATTACAGAGGAGCATAACCTAATTTCCTCTTACCTGTTCTGCGAACCCATGGATCTCCCCCATATAACTACAAGAATATGGCCATCTCATGTGAGTCTGAGAGACTGCGTCCTTTGCAAATGTTAACTAGTGACAAAAACATTGGTAGTTCATCGTAAAGTCCTAGTAGTTTCCAGTGATTCTGATGCATGAGATCACCCATCTTCTCAAAACTTTGATCGTCAAGTAACCATGAACCTTCCTCCAAACCACACATAGCCTGCGCATCTCGCACAATTTTTCTGAAGTATTTGCAAATGGAAGACTTTCCTGAACCAGTGGGCATGCAAACAGATATCCAGAGTAGTATTGGTTCCATCCAATCTGTTCCCTCCACCTCAACAACAGAGTGTGACATTGAGAAGCTAACAATGAGCAACAGTCCAGCAAGAATTGCCAAAGGAGGCATATTCATTGATCTACCCGCTTGAGCACATGCCTACAGTGGTGTTAGAGTACATGTGATATTCACTTAGTGCAAATGTATATACTAGATTTAGCTTACCTGCGTGAGGAATTTGGGCAAGATATTCCAGTCTAGATCTTTCTCCCAGCATTTACGTAGCCTTAAGCTCAACTCTAGGTCTTGCCTTTTCTGTTTCTCACTGGGTGAAAGGGCCATCTCTTCGCATTTGTAATGCGCGTGGACCACGTGTATGTACGCATGCGCTCATGAACAGTCACGAGGAAGCACGAGACGACGTGATGCACGCACATGCAGTCAAAGTGTACGCATGCGCAAATGATCTCTTACACCTGCGCATGTGGGTGGCATCATGCTCGGTTCTCTCGCAAAGTATTTCAAGGATACATCAATTCTTAGAAGATTTCTGTTTGCTGTCGCCTCTCTTCCCCCTGATTTACCCACTCGTTGGGGTATTGCTGTTGAGTTTGCTACTCAAGGAAAAGAGTCAAGAACTAGTGTGATTACTTAATAAGCGAGAGTGATAGCTGAAAACCTACAACAGTTAGACTCAGCAGCATTTTCCACTGACAAGCTTCTCTGTAAAGAGCTTATTGAGTACAAGAAAGGAACCCAATCACCTCTAGGGATCATCTTAATCAGCAGCAACACCAATTGTATAGTTTGTGGGTCACGCTTGACACTGAGGAAAGGTAGACCATCTCAAGTAGTGTTGCATGACAATGAGATGGGAATCATACCGGGAACCCAATACTTCAAGTACTGTAGCAATCCAGCTTGCAACTTTGTGCAGTACTATGGGTACTACACTCTGGAACGGGGAACCAAGGGTGTAATGTTTCATGCAAATTGGGAAGATCTTCCCTACTTCATGTCTTCACGTGAAACTGCTATATCGATGCAGTTGATGAAGCGTTTAATGCAGATATTGCTATAGGCCAACTCAGCTCTAAACAATGTGCTGATATTTACAACTTCATGCACAACTATGGTGCTGGCACCAGGTAAGTTTACCAAGGCTCTCATGATAATTGCTATGATTTATTTATCTTAGGGATGAGGGAGACCTGATGGCACGACTGAAACTCAATAGAAGAAGAATTCAGGATGTTTTTTTCAATATGCTGCGCTTAAAGTCATGCAGTGGTACCCTGAAAGCATTCCGTCCAGCAAACTTAAGCTACACAGTAGCACATCAGATACTTTATAAAATATTACAAGTCTATACCATGATGCATTCATGGCTAAGTATGCAGGTAAAATATTAAGGTGTTCCATGACTTCAAAACTTTGTTTATATATTTCTTGTAGCACACTCTTGTGAAAAGCCAGGCTGCAGAACTGCTTTTGTTATCGACGGAAATATGAAGAATCACCAATATGTTTGTATGGCAAGCAATGCCTGGTATGTCGAGTT
This sequence comes from Phenganax stokvisi, assembly GCA_025400075.2. Classification (NCBI taxonomy): domain Eukaryota; kingdom Metazoa; phylum Cnidaria; class Anthozoa; order Malacalcyonacea; family Clavulariidae; genus Phenganax; species Phenganax stokvisi. Next base: position 6,212 of record JAODVQ020279565.1, read on the forward strand.
CAGTGGTCTACCAGGTCAAGTGCGAACAGGGTGTCCTCACACACCTGCATAAAAGTCTATGTACTGCAATGTACACTAGCCTACAGTTGTGAAACCTCAGCGATGTGATATAGTATCCACAGACACACACGGACAAGAAGGTATGCCTGAAATTATCATATAGGTTTTTGTATGGTGTCTATCAGTAGATAACCAGAGTCAGGCAAGTGTGGACCAACAACTGGTCACGAATGAAGAACCCGTAGGGCTAATCATTGGGAAAAAAATTACTAGGAAGTCCACTTTTTACCAGGTTGACACGCCTCATTAAATATTAGTGATTATTAATTCCTATACAGGTTGTCTGGTTGGGTCGTCCACTCACCAAGAGTTCTTGGGAGCCTGAGTCATCTATACCCAAACACCTTGTTACCGACTTTGAAAAAGGAGTTCAACACGATCTACAGGATAACGTATTTAGATCTGGTGGTCGAACAATTCACATCATTTCCACAAGACACAATGATTCTGATGGTGCACCTACTCTTAAGAAACAGCGTAACATAATAGAAGCAGAAAACAGAGGGTGAGGTCAAGATATACTCCTATGTTTAATAATATCTTATCACTTTTAGTATATTTGATACTAAGTTCAATGAATCAGTTCTCAAGTGTAATACAGCAAAAGATAAAGTTGTCACAAAACAGCACATAGCAGGTGTGTACATATACTATATAATGTGTGTATGGGCACTTCTTCACTCAGGAGTGGTAGTTGGAGCATGGCCATGTGGTACAGTAGTTATGGATGGTGAGCTCTATGGTGCAGAATCTAATTCACAGGTGTATGGTACTCTACATGCTTTCCTACACCAAAACAGCGAGGCGGTGAAGAAGCTAGGTGTATGATGATAAACATTCGTGACTATTGCTATTATATTATCGTTCATATAGAAATTCTGGTTTATGATGATGGCTGCCACTTAAAGTATTCTCAAAATAAATGCCGTGCTAATCAGACAGAAATAGCAAGCTTTATTTCAAACCTGGACATAGTGATAGACAAGATGCACTATAAAGGTCATACGGATCCTTGGTGTCATGAGAACTGCAATCCATATGCCGTAACAAGGTTAAATGAGGTAAATAGATTATTTTACAATCAACTGTGATTGACATATATCTAGAGGTTGACACTGAAATATGCGAACAAATATTCTCATGGCTGTCATGTTATGCATGAATCACCCAGCATATGAACAGATGCCACTTTTTATTTTACACATTATACCTGTGTGATCAACGTAATTGTATCATTATCATTTATAGCGTATAAGTATCATTTAAATATTATATCGTACAGTATTACCTACAAGTATAAATCTGCAGACACCAGATATGAATTATAGTAAGAGAATAACTAAGAGGTTACCAAGTTGTGTGAGTGATTATTGGATGCAACACATGTACGCACAGGAATAAAAATGTATATTCCTGACCCTGGTTAAAACATACAGGTCAGTGCAGGATATTCCATGGATGTACAGGGACATGGGTGTAACTATACATAAGAAGGTAGTTTGGTCAGTCTAGGATGTTCCATGGATGTCCACAGTAAGTGGGACATCCATGGATACTATGACATGGGGGTACACATAGGAAGGTAGTTTGGTCAGTCTAGGATGTTCCATTGATATCCACAGTTAGTGGGACATCCGCAGATACTGGGACATGGGGGTACACATAGGAAGGCAGTATGGTCAGTCTAGGATATTCCATGGATATCCACAGTTACTGGGACATCCATGGATACTAGGACATGAGGGTACACATAGGAAGGTAGTATGGTCAGTCCAGGATGTTCCATGGATATCCACAGTTAGTGGGACATCCGCGGATACTGGGACATGGGGCTACACATAGGAAGGCAGTATGGTCAGTCTAGGATATTCCATGGATATTCACAGTTAGTGGGACATCCATGGATACTGGGACATGGGGGTGCACATAGGAAGTTAGAGTAGGTCAGTCCACGATGTTCTTCTAGGGTTCCTAGGTGTATATACATGCACTGATGAGTCCAAAGGCATTCCAAAAGAAGGCCATGTGGAGTGTACGGGGTATCCGTGGAAGACACGGTGAAGTCCATGGCATTGCTGTCCAACACTCGCAGAAGGAGGTGGAGGAAGAGGAGGAGAAGGAGGAGGAAGCAAGGGAGGTGGAAGAAAATAAAACAAAAAAGACTAAAAATAAACAAAATTGTATATTTTAGAAAAAACTGAACTTATTATTAACAGCATATGTATATACTATTATTATTGATATTGTTTAATTAAAAATTTTGATAACTACACAACTAAGAGCACATACACTATTGAGAGCTAGAGATCAGTAAGTACAGTACGTAGGAAGTTGACTTATCTCTGGATTCAACTGCATGCAAATCCACATTGCAACAGTGTATTCACATAATCCGCCTATAGCACATTGGCATATTATATTGTCTCGATCACTATTCTAGACGATGTCGATATTACATGGTTAAGTATCTCTTAGCTCTGACTCAATCACTGTGAACTCATAAGGCATGATGAATATTGGTGTAGAAATAAACAACACAAGGCAAATGCACAACAAACAAATCAACTACATAGGAACAGGGTTGTATCTAGACAATTGAAGTTGGGGGTCAAAATTAATGTATGATCTAATTTGGGGGGCGAACTCTTAAATTGCTAGGTATTCAATACGTTATTGTAATAGCTATAATACAAAGAAGAGAGAATTTTGGTGGTTGGGGCGACAGTCCACTAAGGGGGCAGTTGTCCCCTTCGCCCCCTCCCCCTAAATGCAACCCTGAAGAGGGTTGTAAAAACGCCCAGACCACAACATTGACCTGCACGAGGCTACGGTTTTGTATTACACAAAAGATAATATGCATATGCATACATTTATAAAGCAGTAGGATCTAAGATGTGTACTATACTTGATAGTCTGTTATAGTAAATTGTCTCCATGTCCTACACTTGACATCATCTGGGAAACAGTCATGTTCCTGGACTGACCTATTGAACATATATAATACACAATACACACACATATACACGACATTGCACCGGACATGTGACCTGATTTAATCCCAACTCAGCGTTGTTATGTTCTGACTAAACCAATGGTTCCACTAAGCAAAGGTTCTCCATCCATTTCATCATCTCATTGGTGTAGTAGTTAGTTGGCAACCAGTAGGATATGTTGCTTATAAGTTTTGGCTTCCTACTATCATTTCTGTTTTGCTTGTTTTACACTTTTACACTTCATCCCTAACTTTCTCCTATATGTAAGCTGTGTTTGTCTATCATTATTCTCTTCCTACCTCCTAATGCTCTCTCTCGTCTCCATTCTCCCTTTCCTTCTTACTTAACCCCTATGTCATCATTACTTCATGATGCACAGTGTCGTCGCCACCTATATGGTAAGCATATGCAGTTAAGTTACTAAAACAACAGTACAAGACATTTGGAAACCTCATACTCCTTGTCGCTTAGCTGAGATAGGGAATAGACCTAACCCAGAGCTCAGTGCTTAAGGTCTAACTTTCCTATTTCTAACTGAAATCTTCGTTGTATTTGAAAATTTACCAGACATAAAGGTGTGAATGTACACTAGATTAACACTATCAACACACATGGGATACATGACCATGTATTTTATCAGACAAGAGGAATGCACATTGCAGACATGTCAGCCACAAACTTTAGCATGGAGCCTGAAATCTGAGAAGCTTCTAGAAGAGACCCTAGCTTAGGCATGCGCACCACTAAACTTAGGTCTCCTCGATATATAACGTACACGTACAGAATTGCTGTTGGTTGGGGGGCAGGTGGGGTTGATTAGGGAAAAGATGCTCTGCTTCGCTAAGACTCTCTCTCAGCAGTCTGACATCACGGTGTGCGATAACACTGTATACATACACTTACAATTTAAAAGTTTGATGATGAATAATAAATGACCTTCCATTGCTCTACATGGTGACCACAGCAACCTTGCCTAATAAATACGGAACATTGCGGATATCCATGAAATGTGTATGCGCGAAGAAAATACAGATCCCCGTAAAGCCGGGGTCTGTTCCCATGATCTGTTTAACCGTATGTTACAATTCGGTTCCATGTACATGAACGTGTAGTGTTAAAGCTAGAGCACGGAGCCATCGTTCTCTTCTGTTCCACCTTTAAGCTACAGCATGGAGCCATTGTTCTCTTCTATCCCGACGAAGCAATGGCGAGTGGTGACAACGCTCGACGTTATAGGCAGAAGCACTTTTGTGACCACTGCAACACTCCTACCAAAATCCACCTTTTGTCGTTATCGAGAAACTTTCTTCAACCCTGTATCTAGCGAGTGGCAGCAAAGTGATGAAGACCAAGGCTCTCGATGCTCGACTCGTCAGCGTCAGCTGGAGACTCCTTCGCTTGATGACGGTTCCGGTATCAGTGGATCACAACTGCCTGAGAGCCAAAACAATGGTCTAGAATATGATGATGAAGGTTAGCTAAACATGAGTGCTTAGCTCATGATGTTACCATTAATTTTGCTCATGGAGACATCATCGCATTCAACGTTGTCTTCAGAAGAAGAATGTCATGATTTGGTGGGTGGGTCAACATAGAGCCTTTATTAGGAGTGGATGTCATAACATGTCTTTGTTTAGACTGAAAGTGAGTCACAGATGAAGAAGATATAGCTGCTGATTCAACACTATTTACCTACATCTGATCCATCGACTCCGGTGTGGCAGTTGGTTTTCTTCCTTCTTCTCTGGCAGTGTACGTTCAAGATATCAAATGGCCTTTGTTTAATTTTTTTTGGTAGCGAATATTGTCATGTCTTAAATGCAGTTCAGCCAACGGTTGAGGGTGCTGTCAAGTATCTTGGTCTTAACAAAGATAGTTCTTTTGTTACATACGTTGGGTGTCCAAAATGTGACCCTGTCTATAAATTTGATGATTGTATAGAGTGCCAGGCCCTATTAGAGAGTCCAAAAAATGCAAACATGTCGCTTATCCTAATCATCACCTACAGCTAGGCTTGCACACTGATATTTATAAACAATTACATCATTAAAACCTGGCAGGAAGCTAAATACCAGGAAAACATATGGTGTAGAAATAGAACTGGTGATTCCTCTTTCTTATGGTGAAGTTTGACTAATTTGAGCACACTCTGCCGCTTTGTGTGATGTCAAGAGGAGTGAACATTCTGCACACATCTGTTAGCTACGGTAGGCCAGGGGTCTTGGGAATGTGGCCTACTAAGAGAAAAACACTTGATAGTGGCTTACCTGGGGGTAGGGCATGCTCAGATAAGGGCTGAGCACTTGAACCTGGAAGTGATGTGCAAACAAGTGATAGCAAGTTGCTGAGAGTGTGCTTCAACACCCGAGTACACATAGACAGCCACAGCTATAGGTGAAATATAGATGGAATATAGATGGGCTTTTCATTACCCATTTAGAGCCATTATGGGCTAGTTGTCACTTCATAAAATGTGTGCATCTATAAATCTAATTTCTTTCCCCTCCCATATTACCCCTTGTGCAGCCGGTCTAATTGGTTAATGATAAATGTCAGAGTCTTTGAGTCCTTGTACCCCTAAATTCAATCAACAGCAAACTGAAAGTAGGCATTCTTACTATGGAAACTGTTTTACCAAACCTATTGTGCCCACCTCACTTAGCTACAGCGCTCCCTATGGCCAGGGATGTGACTCCTTCTTGTACCAGGGTTGGTTAAGTTATTCACAGTTCTGTTTTGGACAGAAAACTGGGCATGCAGTGAAGTAGGGACAGATTTCACCACTGACACTATATCACTCTCACATGTACTGAATGTGTGCTCATAGGTGACCTAAGGTGTGTAACACGGGTGTTTCAATTGCATTCAACGCAGTGCATATGCTGACGTCACGTACGCTTGTGCGTGCTGCCAATTTAGAATAGCAACGCCCTTGACAACCGTTTTTCAAATCGGATTTGGATGCTGCGCAGCATCGCTGCGGGCATTTTGAAGTGTTGCACGCTATACAAACGTAACATACAAAGGCAGCGCTTTCGAACGATACTGAACTAGCGCACTTGACACACCCCTGGCGGTTTTCATCAGCCGATCCACGTGTATCCTCCGAGGACATTTTCAACGGAGCATAGTGGTCCTTCACACATTTTTAAAGGAGTTATTTATGAGTTCCGGTGAAAGAATAGCTACCAAAGGAAAGTAATATCCAGGATAAAAGTCTGGAACTATTTTATGGATGCGTTATGTTGTCTACAACTCACCATACTTTCTATTGCTTTCTAAGCAGCGGCCAACAGCATGCGGGGCAACAAGGCAAGGTTGAAAAGTGACTGAACTACCACCGAGTAGTTGTTATGAGTTGAGTTTTATGATGAAAATGTCAGTGTTGTTCTAAAGACTATATGTAATGAAACTGT
>JAODVQ020279672.1:0-12679 GCA_025400075.2 Phenganax stokvisi
GGTGACGTAGGTTGTGGAGGCTCTGGCGGGGGTAAATGTAGGAGGAGGAGGAGGAGTAGGAGGAGGAGGAGGAGGAGGAGGTGGTGGTGGTGGTGGTAAGGTAGTAGGTAGCCCTAAGAACAGAGAGAAACTAAGTCACTTCAAAGCAGCTACTGCCACCATGGTAAAGGTGAGGTCAGCAAGTTAGTAGTATGTATACTAGGAAAAAGGTATAGCGGTGTTTGGCTTGCAGAAACAGATCAACTGCTTTGTGAAGCAAAGTAATAGTGAGAGTCTCCCTGGAGGCTCACTGGAGTCTCTAGGATCCCTGGAATAGAATTTTCATGATCCCTGAGAATTACAATATCTCCCTTTCTCTTTGTCTTTCCTCCCCCCCTTCTTCTCATTCTCTTCTTCCTCATTTCCTTCATCAGGCAGCACAAGAGTTTGTGGCACAGGCGCAGAGCACGGATCGGAGGTGGCACCGAGCTCTGCAACACGAACTGTCCTCCAAGGCTCAGCTGCAGGAGAACATGGAGAAATTGGCCAAAGAGATGCACGGACTGGAGAACCAGGCTCGTCGATCATTTCCCATGGAGGAAATGTATGTGACAACCCCCATCATAAATACATTCATATTAACAAGACAGATGAGACTCGTGGTTTACATATACTAGAGCTTTGCCAAGTACTACATTTATGTGAGCGTCAAAGCCAGAAAGAATGAAGAAATATTGATCAATTTTACTCTGACCAGGGTAGAACCTCTCTATAATGGACAACTTGGGGCCAGGATCATACATTGGAACCTCTCTATAATGCACGACTTGTGGCCAGGATATTTGTTTAGCAGGGTGTGGGTTATGCATTGATCTGTAGTAAGTTGGGACACAGAATTTTTACATTATATCGAAAAGCGGTGTCCATTAAGCTGGGTTCCACTGTATTACATTTTGTAAAATCATCTCAGCAGTGAGGCAATGTCACTAAGTGGACCAGTAGAAAATAGAGTACCTTCCACTGACGGAGAGGTTGTCACTGACAACGGACCAGCCGTCCCAGAAGATGAGGCTGACGATGAAGAAACTTTCTTCGATGCGGTCGATGATTCAAACGAAGATTTGATGAAATCAAAATCAGTTTCGTTTGTATCAGCGTCAAATGAATCTGGGGAGGTTGGGGAAGGTGAGGAGAAGATAGGTGGAGGAGAAGATGTGTTAGTGAGTGGAGGAGGAGGAGAAGTAAAGTTTGGGCATACTCGGAATGCTAGCGGAGTTTCCGTGAATGATGCGAGATTGGTGATGGCTTCTTCACCGGAACGTGACCAGCTGCCTTCCTGCTCTGATAGAACAATGGAGGTCAGTAGAATACACATTCAAGTGCTGATATATATATCACTCTTCTCTATTGGTCCTTCTTTTCTCTCTTTTTTCATGCCCATCTTATTGATGTATGTACCTATCACCTAGCTTCAAGCTCAGGCACATGTAGTAGGGTAGTGACTGCAGTGTAGATACCACTTGCAGGCTGATCAATTTTACAGAGTGAGAGAGTCAACAACTGGTCTTTCTCCCTCTCTCTCTCTCTCTCCCGTGTGTAGCTACCCCACGGTCCTGTATCCAGTTTCTTCCAGAAGTGGGAACCCACGGTGGCAAAGAGAAGAACAACAATTCCTCCAAAACCATCTCACAGACTCAATCTCTGGGCCATCATGAAGAACTGCATTGGTCGAGACCTCTCCAAAATTCCTATGCCCGTCAGTCACTTTCTTACTATACAATAGGTGAAAGGAGGATGAGAGTGTAAAGGTTTGGGATTGGGAGGTTTACCTTTGGAAGGAGTTAGTAGGAAGAACAATTTAATGTGCAATGCTTATAACATAATTGTAGCATGCTTAACTTATAATTTGAAAAATTATCACAAATTGCTGTTTATTTACATTTTTTGAGAAGGCATGTCAGAGGGTTACGATGCTTAATTTGTGAACAGTTCTTAATTGGTATACGAGGTTAATAAGAAGAGAAATATTTTTTTATTTTTCAGGTCAATTTCAATGAACCAACATCTATTCTCCAAAGAATGGTGGAGGATATGCTGTACATTGATATACTAGAGAAGGCGGTTGCCAGCGAGTCGTCCCTGGAAGAGTTGGCTTACCTGGCCGTCTACTCTTGCTCCGTGTACGGTACCACGGCCGTGTCTGCACGAGTCGGGAAACCCTTCAATCCGATGCTAGGGGAGACGTACGAGTGTGATCGTCGTGCCGAGCTCGGTTGGAGGGTCTTCATGGAACAGGTTTCTTTAGCTTTTATAATCTCTATTATATACTCTACTGTATGTGCATTCTCATTTATATACGTATCTACGTAGATCCTTTCAGTTCCATGCTCTTGGTATTATATCATACCTATCTGTATGTGAATTGTTCCACTAAGTGAGCACTCAGCTCAGCATTGTAAATTTTAAAGACTGTGTTATGGCAGTGTAGCTTAATGGACCTCCATATACGCTCTCCTGCACTCAGACTTTGATGTACGTATGTACAGTTGCGGTGAACTCACTGCTTTGAGGGGAGGGTGAGTAAGCTTGTTTTCAAATGGGCAGAACCGGACCATCAGGGCACTTTAGTTCATGCCTTATGGCCTCACCAGTCATTTTATTCCATCCTGGTTTTCCAACAAAGCTGTTATTCACAATCGATTGTCTAGCATGGTCTACTCCAATAACAAACAATCGGTGTACACACACCTTGCCTAGTCATCTCTCTCGCCAGAATCGTAGGACCTCTCTCCCTCTCTGTGTTTTTCCTTGATCTCAGGTGACCCACCATCCTCCTATGTTTGCAATGCACGTGGAGCACAAAGACTTCACCCTGTGGGAGGAGTACACCGTGGCCTCGAAGTTCAGAGGGAAGTACCTGGTGGCCTACCCCATCGGTAACACCCACATTGTGTTCCACAAGAGTGGGAATCACTACACCTGGAACAAAGTAGTCACTACCATTCATAATATCATCATTGGAAAACTATGGATTGATCAGGTATCTATAATAGATCTGAAACACAGGATCTTAGGCAGCTATATAATATAGTGGCATAGTAGAGTATTAAACACAACACAAGGAAATAAAGAATACAATGATAACTACATACATACATATGTACATATGTATGTACATAGGTGCTATTTGCTTTTCTTAAAGGGATTACCAAGGTCATACAGTTATATAAAAGTTTCTACACTAATTAATAATTCCATAATACTAAGAAGGTGTACACTAAAAATTTAGCAAATTGTTTGTTTTTCATGCATTTCTTTCAGTTGTATTTTTAATTGTAGTGTGTTTATTATTTCGCCATCCTGGCTGTTTTATGCCCTTTTTTAAACTTATGTTATTGGCTCTGTAAAAATGTTTTACTTCAATCTCTCTCCCTCTCGCCGTCCCTGCATGTCACACATTCAGTCAGGAGAGGCTAAAATCACTAACCACACAGTCCCCGGACAAGAAGCAAACATCAAGTTTCACGCCTACAGCTACTTCTCCAGAGAGAGACAGAGAAAGGTCCGTCAGTCAGTCATTAAGTTCATAATTATTCTATAATTGACAACTTAAGGTCAATAGCAGGGCGTTCATTCTGGAGAGGTTAAGATATATGTATTGATCTGTAGTAAGTTGCGACACAGCTATATATATATTGAGGCATCTGCTATGGAGGGTTATCTATTAAGTGGCATTTGTCTGTATAAATTTCATTGTCAGCCTGTTTTACTCTCTTCTCTTACTTTCTCCTCTCTCCCTCACCTCATTGTGCTCATTCCTCTTCTTCTGGCACCAGATCACTGGTAGTGTGACAGATGAATCTGGCAAGGCTTACTTCCAACTGAAGGGATACTGGGACCAGGCCATCCATTTATCAAAGCTGATCGGAGGAGAAGAAGGAAGAGGTGGTGGCAGTGGTTCTTTTTCAGAACCTGAGCAAGTGTGGGCTAACGTACCACCTGAGTAAGTCATACGTTCATACAATGTACATGTGAGAGATCCATGTACTGGTCTCTCATTTCAGCCCAGGACATGAACAAATTTACGGGTTCTCGCAGTTCACATGCTCTCTCAATGAACCAGAAGAGGGCATGGCACCCACTGACTCCAGACTCCGCCCAGACCAGCGTCTGATGGAGGAAGGCAACTTCGACACAGCAAACAAAATAAAGGTATAGTAAACCCTCCAAAGAGAGGACACCAGGGTAATTTTTTGTCCTCTCTTCAGAGATTGTCATTTTCAGAAGTTCTAAAGTGTGAAAGATAGTGTCCTTTATGGCTTTATATTAAATTCTTACACACAAACTGTAGCTGTATATATTGCCAAATTTATTATAACTGGTCCAAAATTTCATTCTCTAACTGTTTCCTATCTTCTTATTCTCTCTCAAAAGCTGCAACTGGAGGAGAAGCAGAGGAGCCGGCGTCGTAAACGAGAGGCTCTGGCGGCCAAGGCGGCTGAGGCAGCTGCAGCAGGGAACTCAGAGGAGGCCGCTCGACTCGAGAAAGAAGCCACATATGCTCCGATTTGGTTCAAAAAGGAGTACGACCCACTGACAAACTCTATGATGCACGTATACAAGGGAGGGTACTGGGAGGGAAAGTTCAAAGGTGACTGGGGGGTGGAGTTTCCCGATATTTTCTAGTGTCACTAAAAAAAGAAGAGAGTGAAATTTTTTCTCTTTCGACACTTGTATATAGCAATTCAAAATTTGAGCACCTGTTTATATTATTAAAAATTTCTCAGGAACTATATTATATGTATTATTTGTAATTAACTCGTCTATCTGTTGTATACGTATTTATTATTACGTGTAAGAATGTGGCCGGGCAAAAAAATTTATATTTCATCTTTAAAATATTTCCCACTGTGTGTTATTACTATGTAGTTACTAGTTATGATGGCTCCAAGTGGCAAAAATTTAAAAAAACAGAGTAAAAAAGAATAAATAAATACCACTTTGATAGAGCTCTGACAGTACACATGTTTTAAGTGGAGAGAAAATAAATAGAAACAACCGATAAAAAATAAAATATTTTAAATAATGATAAAAGAGCTATTCCAGGAAATAAACCAGTATCTTCTTGCCAGCGACTTTTGCCTTGTATTTCCAGGTTTTTGGTTGTTTTTTATGTAAAGTTCCTCTCACTACTCGCCTAAAGGCTTCGTCTTGTTCTTTAATCCATTGCTGTAATATATGGAGAGTGCTTAGTGATAGTAAATTTAATGATGAACATGCGGATCAGTGATCCTAGCTGATAGGTAATTATTCGTGAATCGGTGGTTGTTATAGCTGTGCACTGTAGCCAGGTATATTACAGTGAAACATCATAACCCTCTCTCCATTTTTATTGGACAATGTTACTGGGTAGATATGTACTGGTTTAACCGTTATAATGTAGTTTGTGCATTATTTGAAAACATTGTGCATAGTTATGTATGTATTTATTACCTCAATGTCAGCTCTGTATTTGATCAAGTTGAGGTCATCTCTTGTTCTTAACCTCCTCCCACTACACTGCATTGATCCTTCACTACCCTATACACATTACCTCATGGTGACATCATCACGAATTAACAATGAGCCAACCTCAGGCAGTTTTATTCTTCTGAATTTCTTCACTAAAATGTCGAAGCTAAAGGATTCCTTGTCCCTCCTTCTTCTTTCGTTGCCCAGAGTGATGGAGTAGTTCAATTTTTTGATGTCCTCGTTGAGTAGGGTTATCCTCACTTCTTTCTTCCTGTGCTCATCTGTACAGAGAGAGAGAGAGAAAGAGAGGAGGGGGAGCTTTATGTAAACTTTTAGCCGTTTAATCCAATGGCATGCAGTATTTAAGTGGGTAGAAAATTTAGCAATTTGTCTCATTCTTGACACCATTTTACATACATAGATTTGAGCAGTTGGTTTAAGTATAAATATACTTGTGGGCTGCTTATTCTTGGCTAAATAATGTGTGGCTGAATAACGGCTGAGGTATTTAGCTACCAAGCTTGGCCTCTCGAACCTTCCACACAGTCAGTGTCGTCTGTAATTTCAAAGTTTCTTGCCAACAGTTTCTTCTTCTTGTTCTGTTGTTCTCTGTGACTGGAGTGTTCCAGTTGTATGTTGAAGGCATCCACGATGAACGAGATGACCACTTGAAGCACCACCTGCATCGTACCAATATACACTATAATTGTCTCGTATAGAGAGGCTCTATTGTATTGAAAGGATCACATACCAGAGTGACAATGTAGAAAGAGAAGAAGTAGATTCTGGCAGCCCAGTGGAACCTCACTTCAGAGGCAAATCCTTCCTATAAGAACAAGATTAGTAATACACAAAATACATACATACTATTTGCTCTTGTAAAGTCTACTTATTTTGTTATTTGACTTACCATGATTATGAACCAGTTATTGACCACCATAAGAGTAAAGAGAGTGACTGCACATAATGTGAATATCATAAGTACACCACATGTTCAGCATAGTTGGTAAGTAACTAACCAAAACTTCTGAGGATGTTGTTAAAGTTATTGAGATAATAGACAGCGGGATTAGGTTCTGTATCATTTATATACCCGGTATAGTATGATCCAACTGAATATGATGCATTTCTATGAGGGTAAAGTGGAAACATAGCTAATGTTTGAAAGACAGAGTGAAGGAGGTGGACACACTCACTCGCAGCAGCCTCGGAAAACAGTGTTGTTGAATGCCTCCATACCCAGAATGGCAAAGAAATAGTATATCACCACCAACAGTAGGCCCACACTTCACGGTATAAGGGAGAGAATAATGTGAAAATCACATGATAGTCGCATGATGTTCACCTGACAAGACGTGGGGTAAGCACGACCATTGTATTCATGATATCTCTGTATCTCTTCTTCAACCTTACAATACTGTAGAAGAAGATGAAGAATCAATAAGAGTGGAATATGGCTTGGTTTGCAATAAGATACAGTGGAAACTATAGGGCAACTTTGAGCCAGACTCATACAGTGGTGTTAAGGGGTTAAAATTGCACCAAGTTTTGGTGCAGAAATCTATCGGCTAATCACTATAGATAGGTATCAAGTTCCACTGAGAGTAGAAGAAAGAAAGAAAAATTTTGTTTCGAACCGGATCAGTTTGATGGGCCGGACGATGGCAAAATGGTGGTAGTCGGGATGGATTTCCAGACACAGTGCCACCAGACTCACAATTATCACAATAAAATCACACCTGAAATTAAATCACAACTGAATACAGTAGTGCAGCACCAGTCAAACCCAATTTTAAGTAACATCTGAACATGTTTTGAATTCAGTTTATGTGGAAACTATATATCTTGTTTCAAACAGTAATAATAATGCTAAACTGAAAGGGATGGTGCTTAATTTTGTCTGTGTAAAACAGAGCTTTAGAGGGGATGGAAAACAACTCACATATTCCAGAATTTCTTGAAGTATTCTATAGGTCCGAGAGCCAGTATTTTGAGAACAATCTCAACAATGTACGCTGGATAGAACACACACACCACACATTATTATCATTATAATTATTATAAATATTATAGAATGGATCCTCTTTATCACATTGACAACTACTAGGAGTCTGCGTCCATTAAGCAAGGTGTCCATTTTTGTGGGTATGAATGTATTGATTAATAATAAATCAGGATGCAGAAAATGGAGGTTAAACACCGTTTCCACTTTACCATAACTTCATACGACCATTTCTGAACCTACATATTAATTCCGTTCTCAGAAACTGACCAAATAGAAAGCAGAAGGACACTGGAAGAGCCACGTTGATGTGTTTAAAACGACTGTGAGCATCTCGTTCTACAAGTAATAGAAGTTTAAATGTAGTAGCCAACGTATGGTGTGGATTAGGTTCAAAACGTTACTAACCAGTAATGAAGGCTGTGTAGATGACCAGAAACACCATGTTGAAAATAATGATAATGTCTATATGTAGCAAAAAATATAACCACCACGATGAATGAATGATTGGCTTACATATGATGGAGTTGAACCACTCCCATTTGACCAGGGTGTGAATCTCTGCAGTAGATAAGAATGCAATGCATTTTTAGTTCTCACTAACTAACTCACTTTCAAAGACTCTTCTCAGTGTAGGTGGAAAATTTTCATACCACAGAAGATCTTGCCCACCTTCAGTTACCTGTTTAGTAAAAATAGACCATCATGTGGAGTTGTACAGTGGAACTCCACTTAATGGACACTCATGTATAGCAGACACCTCGATAATGAAATAAACCTTACTATGTGTAAGAAAGTGTGCCAATGGACTACTACAGTGAAACCTCTCTATAATGGCCAGGATATTTGTCCGTTACAGCAGGGTGTCCAGTTACAAATGTATTGATCTGTAGTAAGTCGGGACCCTGAAATTTGTCTGCTATAGAGGGGTGTCCATTAAGCGGTGTTCCACTGTACTACACAGATAGCTTCATAAAGAGTTGGGAGCAGAGACTAACTTCTCTCCATTTTAGATTCTGGACTTCGTAGAAGTCATAGAACTCTTCAAGACTCAGTTCTGAGTGTTGATTGTTTGGGTTCCTGTGTAAAGCCTTGAACACACACATCACCTGCCACTCAGCTGGAAATGAAATACAATATCAATTATCTACAGCTTTAGATTGACCACAAAAATTAAGTGTAAATAAAGTAGCTATATACAAACTAACCCTCGTTGGAATATATAGGGACAGCAAACAATCTTTTAAATGAGATTGATAAGCGAAGGCTCAGATTCGTAGTGTGCATCATACAATATGTAGCTCATAATTATATAGATGTTCACTTACGCATGCGAGGTTTGTACTTTTGCATGAAATTTAGAAAGTCGTCAAAGTCCATCCCGGTAGTACCAGCCAGGACCCTGTAGGCATGTCTTAGAGCCTCTCTCTTGTGAAGAAACAGTTTCCTAAATTTTTCTTTCTCCTCTTCAGAGAAGTTGCTGATGACCACGGCAAGCAACTGGCAAAGGTAATAATCAAAAGATAAATGGATTGAGATGAGTATCTTAGAGGCATGCAAACATTAACTCTCTCATGCATGGAACATTGATGCCATAGAATGCGGCCTATGGCAGTAATGCTATGGCATCAATGAGTTATTAGTATTAGTATTCATGGAACATTGGAAGTAATTTATACTGCAGTCACTAATCACAGGTTATGGAACCCCCACAAAGCAGCATGAGAATAATAGTTCATTGACTGGGGAATTTTCAGTCTGAGACTCACGATGTTGTTGATGAAGTAGAGGGTGAGGACTAGAAAAACAACGAAAAATATGGGAGTTGCATCATCCATAAGGTATGCTTCCATCATCACGTCTGGATTGCTATAGACAGCATAAGAACAACAATAAACCAGCTCTCGCCAGACAAAACACAGTAGCAGACAACACATCAATAATAGCTACATATTAACTATGCAATTCTCAATATAACAATAGGTGACTTATTAAAAGAAAAGGTTCTTTTAAAATGTTTAAACCCTTGACTGTGTACTCTACTACATTTTCAATACCAAACAATAATAATGGTCTTACTTGGCAGTTGTAGTAGTGATAAAAAGACTGACAAAAGATAAACCAAAAGTATTAAAAAACTGCAAACAAAAACAGCAGCTTATTACAACAAAGACAAGTGTTATATATAGTGATGGTGACTTACAGTAGGATCGATATCAGCATAGAGATAGTATCCTACAAAGTTGAAATTGTATTGAAAATAAAAGTATTTCAATCTATACCAATAGCTCACCAATTAAAGCAAAGAAAGCAACAACAAAGAAGAGTAGTAGTATGACGTCCACGATAACTTTCAGGCTCTGAAATATCTGTCGTAAGACTCTGAAACCAAGAATATTTGCTGCGGTTAACGTAAACATTTATTCAGACATTTTTGTATTATCTAAACATTTCCTATTCTACTGCAAGATTGTTATGCAGTCAATCTTCTCACATAAACCTCCTGCATGAAGGAATGATGAAAACTTGCATTTACAGTGAAAAACTAACCCTTTCAATAAAGTTCTGCTTAACATATTATTACTCCCAGTAAAAGTTCTGTTTTATCATGAAAATGTTTATCCAGACATTACGTAAGCTTAATGTTATTGGTTATAGATTGTATATTATAATTATTGTACCTTCTCACTCCAAACATGAGGTAAGTGTCGATGAAGAAGAGAGGTCTGAGAGCTCGTGTGACTCTCACATGACTCTGCTGTCGACCCAGTACCACCAGGGCCTCAATAAACATCACACACAACACCAGCGTCTGTGAAACAATTTCACTCACTCATGAGACCAAATACCTATTTCTGAATGGTTTATAGAGGCTCAATAGAAAATGCTCCACTAAGAAAAAATATTCTATGACCCAGAAATTCTCTTTACAAAACACCGTGTTACCCAAAAAACATTTAGAGAGTTTGCTACATAAATATTTAGCCCTGATTTGAATGTGAGAGTACGGTACTCAGTTAGTAGAGCACTCGGCCCGGAGCGCTGGGTGTCGTAGGTTCAAGTCCCATCCAGGGCAGTTCTTTTCTTTGAAAAGAATTGTTCTGGACGCAGTTGATCTATTTGCTGTGCACTTGCCTTGTCGTTGTTTCTACACTAAATAATTCATGGTTAACGTACAATGAACATAGTACGGCGATGTCTGATGAAGTAATGAGGAGAGAGCCAGATGAGCCTCAACACTATATCAACACCCAATAAGCCGAGGAGAAGTATCTCTAATACTCCGTGCACCTGTAGAAAATAAGGTCAGTGAAAGGAGCCATTTTACAGAATTAGTGCTGATATTCATGCCTAATAGGTTTTGGTATGTCATGACATATTAATATGGCAAGTCATGATTATCAGCATTGTTATACACTTGTATGAAGGTGCCAAATATTCATTTGTACAAATGTGTATATATAGTACATAGACAAAACCCAATGTTCTTATGGCCTTGACAAACAACTCTTGGCCGAGTATTTCTTCACCGAAGCTGATTTAGGGAATGGACCTATGTAGTATAATGAGGAACATCAAGGAGACATAGCCTATATAGTATGAAGTTATTAGTGGCTCTATCATTGGCTTTTAGTTGTTTGTATAGAGTAGAGAGGTTGTCCCTATCTCAGAGAGGCCCAATCAGAGTTTCCATACACTGTAGAGAGGCGCACCGAAACGAGGGGCTGTTCGGAAGTTTCGTCATTGTCACGAAACACTGATGGTTTCTCTATGAAAGCCAGCATCATGAGTAGCACGGTGAGGGAGAGGTCAAAAACGTGGAACACTGGGTTTTGAAGGATCTGGTAAGCCAGCTTGGACCATTTTCCGGTGGGATGGTTGAAAAATTTGTCATTCAACTCTCCCTCTCTGACATAAAGTGTAGCTTCCTGTAAATTTATAGATTGATCTGCAATAGTATTGATAGGTGTTCAGTTTACAGTTACCTCAAATTTCGTTCTGTTCTGGTCGTGTTTGTAGTAGACTTTGTCGCCAGGTTCTGCAGGTATGCGGAAGGATGACCTTCAAGTAGATTATATACTTAGCTACAGGATTTCATCCAAAAGCGTCACTTCTCGCTCGGAAATAAAACGTCAAAAAGGCTTCACCCGATTCGTATATATGTAGTACTAGCTAGCTAGATTAGCCATCGCGATCCGATAGTTCTTCCATAAGAACGTGAATTTTCGTTTTACTTACCCAAGTTTATGACACCGTGGGAGCTGACGCTGTGTCCCAGCCGATTCTCGGAGCTAGTAGCTATACCCCTCTTTTCCATTTCACTTTCCTCGTTGACATAAACAGCACCGGTAAACTTTTCCTCATCACCCCCTTCATCTCTCGCTCCCGCCATTGCCGCCAGGTGTCGCATTCTCTGCTGGCCGGTGTTCCCGAAGCGATGGATAGGCTCGCTGGTGAAACTATCTGGCCGAACGTCATCGTCTCCCTCGGGTGACGGCGAAGACTCGACCCGGGCGGACATCTCGCTTTCCGTCACGCTTGGCTGTACCAGCAATGGCAGGAAGAGTTCTCCCGTAATAGGCTGGTGCTGCTGCATACGTAAAGGCACGCAAGTTGTCGTTATGCAGAAGCCTAGTAGCCAAGTCGCAAAAGTGCTTTGCTTGCAAACGAGCCACTCCCATTTTATATGAGCCAACGGAAGCATAGTACGCATGCGCATGAATCTGCGAACACCAAAGGGGAATGGCTCTTTATTTTCGACTGAATCGCATGCTTCAGAGTTCAAGAGTACTTCCGTTGACGACCTCAATTAGGTAGTCTATGATAATTGATGTCATTAATTAAGTGCAATTCCTCTCAAACAGATCTCTAAGCAGTGAATCGTCGGCTGGGGAAAGATTAAAAATATATACTAGACAAGGGGACAAAGGTCAAAATAGAGGCTATGTGGTAACCATGTGGTGAAATAGTATGTGTATGGTGGTAGGTGTGTCCAGTACATTCTCAGGACAGAGACTACCAAAAGACAATGATATATTCGAGGCAGTTGGCACAACTGACGAACTCAATTCCATTATTGGGTGTGTTACACTTGGGAGACTAGGAAAACCTCTCTACAAAGGATACTGCTATTACCTAGTCTCGGCCCCAGCCCCTTTCCTCTAATTGTATGTGGGTGGGAGGAAA
>JAODVQ020279884.1:0-12676 GCA_025400075.2 Phenganax stokvisi
CAGAATGCACGCGAATTCTTTCGAGTTTCTCTTACAGCGCACAGAGTGCCAGCTTTGTTTAGACCTTGGACAACACTGGCTTTCACTCGAGATTTCCACAATTGCTACTGTATACTTACATTTCACTTGCTAACGATGCGTTGTTTCCCGAGCCAATGAGTGAGATAAACAATGTCTACACCAGATATGCTAGAAGCTAAGAATAAGACTCTAAAGAAGATTCGCACTCCTTTGACCTTTTAGTAAATAGCTTTCAATTTTTACATAAATAGAAGCACGTAGAACGTCGTTGGAGCATGCACAGTTTGTCCGCCGACGACGAACATGCCGTGCCTTTACATATATATATAGACAACTTCCGCCCGTTCACATCACTATGCTGGGCTCACTTCTGCTCACCAATTATATATTATTCTTACAGATATACAGATACGACACATGATACTAGAGATGATGTCCATACTGAGAGAAATGAGGGAGAATCAGAGGACGATACTACAAAGACTGGATCAAATGGAACAGTCCCTGCCTCTCCCTCAATTCCAACCATTCCTACAACCTCTTTCCCGACCTCTACGCCAACCTTCTGAACCTCACCTCAACCATCACCACAACTTCCCCAATCGGTGATCCCAATCCCCCAACCTCTTCCTCAGCTTGAAACACCTGACGACGATGGACTATTTGACCTACTCACTTTTGATGACTTTGACATTCCGTCACTTGTAAACGAAAACTTTATGGATACGTCACCAACAACAAATGACACTTTCTTGACGAACATGACACCGACAAACAACTTGACAAACACGACACAATTGACTACTGGCCTTGTATTTGGCTAGAGAAGCTGTATTTGGGAAAAACATCATGGCCCAGTGCACCCCTCTGGGTACACGATTAAAACTAGCTCTACCACAAAAAGAACTATGCACTATTAAAGTAGCTATATGTAAATATTACCCAGAGTGTAGGGGAAATCTAGCCAGATATGAGGATATATGGAAAAAATGTATAATTTCCTTCCTGCAAGGTTGTGGGCGCTCATATAGAGGAAAAAAGTAAGAACATGTATCGTTGTGTGTATCATTGCATGTATCGTTTATTTATCTGACCTGTAAGCATCATTTCTGTTACTGTTATAAAATTGTTTGTTACTGCTATAAAATTGTACATGGCATTCTAGTTTGAGGTGAACAATTTGTAGGTAGAGCTGATTTTTAATTATTTAGGAGCAAGATGCACAATTTATCAGAGGCCATGCCTGTAAAGAGAGACTCCAGTGCAAGTGCTAACATGCTACTATATTACTATTGCTATGTACATGGCATTTTCACTAGTTAGAGGTGAACCATTTGTAGGTGTGGTGGCTCTGAGAAGAGCCGGTTTAAAAAAAAGGAAACAAGGTTGAATCAGTAGCCAGTGGGACCCCCTTGGACCTCGATCACTCTGGGAATCACTCTGCGGAGGTGGCGGATCTATCGTGTACACTTGATGATGGAGACAGTCTCCCAGAAATCCTTGATGCCCTGCACGAGTTCATCCTTTGACTGAGGCTTGACTTCTCTCCGTAGGTACTCCTTCATCTTATGCCACAGATTCTCGATAGGATTCATATCCGGACTCTCAGGGGGTGTTCTCCACCAGTAGACTCCTTCCTGCTGGAAGAAGTCACAGGCCATCATCAAGGTATACTTCGGATCATTATCTTGCATGAACCTGTGGCTGTCAGGGTAGACCTCACGGATGAAAGGAAGCAAGGTCTGTCAAAGGATGTCCACGTACAGGCCAGCATCCATGGTTCCATCAAATATGCAGATTTCTGTCCTTCCGCGGAGACTGATCCCAGCCCAGATGTGCACCTACACAGCGTGTTTTGCCCTGCACAAAAATGCACTTTGTAACTCCATACATAATTATAGCTAAGTAGGTTAAGCGATAAAGCACTTATGTACTTAACCACAAACATTGTTTACATTCCACCGTGCGTAATTACGTATAGTACACACCATCTATGCTAATGTTTTAGGCGAGGTTGCTCGCCGCATTTCCTGCAACAGAACCTGCGGTGACTTTCTAGTTGAATGAACGTCTCGTCCGTGTATATTACGTCCAAAAGGCTGTGTTCCGCTTCCAGTAGGTTTTCTCTAGAGAAGTCGAGTCGCTTGATCTTATTGGGGGCGCGTATCATTTAGCAATACGCGCTACCCCTGAACGTCCAGCCGAGCGCAGATCTCCCTCTAAGAATGGTAGATAGTGAGTAGTTGTATCCATGTCTGCGCAGTAGAACCTGGAGCTGAACTGCTGTCGTCTCATCATCCAACCGCATCTGCACCTTGACGATAGCTCGCACTTGTGGCGTAATAGTAGAAGGTCTACCGCTCCCAGGCTGTCTCGCCAACGATCTGGTTTCGTCCACGCGGCGCAAGAACTTTGCAATTCCCTGATGTGTGGTGCTGAGACCTTCGTCTTTCAGAGAATCGGCAAAAGCTCTCGGGCCGAGACCCCTTAGGTGGAAGTATAAAATTCTGCGTTGGAGGTAATCTGAGTACGGCATTCTCGAGTGATCTTTCTCACAAGAAAGCTCGCTGTGCCACACCGTTTCTTATAAGCGTTGCACTCTAGCATGCAAGGCATGGGACAAAACGAAGCGAAACGAAACGTTTGTACTAACGGACACGAACGGTAATGCTTACAAAAAATCGAACGATATTGAATGACTATTGCCGTTTTAGGAAAACGAAACAGCACGTTCTTGCAAACCCATACTGTATATGTCTACTGATAATAGTGGTGCTAGTTATTCAAAGGGGAAGATGGAATTAATTTCAAGGAGAAAGGAACAGTAGTTAGTTGTTTTGTGCGACTTGAATGTGTGATTAGCTAGGGTTGGGAAAGTTGGTATATTTGGAGAGGACACATGTAATACTAATGGTTAGAAGTTGATATCACTCTTGAACAAGGTTGAGTTAGTGGCCTATAATAGTAGATGGCTTGTGAGTGAGGCGGGGCCTTGGTAAAAAGTCAGTTATTGAATACATAATTACTGATTACACTAATGAAGGACTCCCCCTTGCATGTAGATCAGTCTGATATAAAAAATAATCTCTAAGTTCTTTATCTTTCCTGTATAATATCATGTAGATATGTGAGTACTACATCTCACACGGGCTGTGTAGTGACTACCCTGCCTGGTGAATTGCTGCTCCGGGCTCTGAAATTAATGTCAGAATTGGCTACAATTATGGACGCTCTGTTACTGGCGATAATCTGGAAATCACACCTGACCTGGGCGTGGAGGTTGCTTAACCAGCCCCAGACCGTCAGGAAGAGAGGTCAATGGTGGCAACATCCGGAGAGGACGTGTTGCATGGTCTTAGGCACTAGATGAGCTTGGTCGGTCTTGACCTACTGAACCTTGTCGATCAAGAGGCGACAGTGACAATGCTACATTTACTACATGTTGCTCCAGGCACACC
Organism: Phenganax stokvisi; assembly: GCA_025400075.2. Taxonomy (NCBI): domain Eukaryota; kingdom Metazoa; phylum Cnidaria; class Anthozoa; order Malacalcyonacea; family Clavulariidae; genus Phenganax; species Phenganax stokvisi. The sequence continues at coordinate 3,480 of JAODVQ020279884.1, forward strand.
AGAAATTTCAGTCATGGAAGGAGAATCAGAGCTCTTTCGACCACAGTATGAAATGGTTATGATTTACTTGAGATATTGTGATTTGCTGTGTAGATACACCAGGTATCAGTGGTCTGTCGAGAGAAGTAATGAGCAGTCTTTAGACATCATGTGATATGTACGGCGAGCTCCTGTGTAATAATACAACTAATTAAAAGGAACTTGCTGTCTTTCTTCTCCCTTTGCATGAGGTTCATCAACAAACAGCTCTGAGACATCATGAAAAAAAGCACTTCTTGTTCCTTATTTCTCCCCCCTTTCCCATATTTTTCTCTCTTTTCCTCTTTTTCCCTTCAGTTTTCTCTCGGATCAAGTACATCTTTCTTTGACGATACCTCTAGTTGGCAGTCCAGTCCTGAGACACACAATAATTTCGTTTTATACTTAAAAGAACGCACTACTCAACTAGTTGAACTAATGTCTTCTTTGGTAGCTGTGACATCTTTCCCACCAGTTGGTGTGGTCACTGATATTGTGACAGGGTTGCTGACGCTTGTTCAATCCACAACATCAAAACACTGCGAAAACTAAAGGCAGTCGAAGAACTTCTTAACCTTATGTATCTTGCACCTGTGTTTCAGTTTCTGGAAGCCGTATTAGCTTCCGCCTCAATTGTTCTGATATGGTCTCCCCAGCTATTCAAATGATGTACATCTTGACATTTTAAAGTCCTCAAGGTCCTCCTTCCATTCCCATGCCTCAGAAGGAACAATGTCAGACACGAAGTTGTCCAACCATAAGCGTGTTCTCCCTGGTCTAATCCAGTACCTGTGTTATGCTCTCTGGCGATGATGTCGACATCTCCTTAAAACTTATGTGTCTAAAGTACTCACACACCTGAGCATGTGTAAAGTACCCAAACACCTGAGCTTCTCTTGAAGAAGCAAATTTTGTGAGAAGTGTTAGAAAGATGTTGAGCTGTTGAGAAGTCAGCTAGCTAGTTATAAGCATGGCCAGGACATATGTGTGCATTCCTTTTATAGCAGCTATTAATCGCTAAGTGATCACATGAGTATGCCATGTATCCCTTAATGTACGAACATCAGCACAAGCCAAATGCATAACAACACAAATCACCTACACCCAAAACAATCACTGCCCAGGATGGGACGCACCAGTTGGCAGAGGGGCCGAGTCTACAACACAACACAACACAAGAAAGGGATGTTTCTACATTAGACTGTGCATAGTCTACTCTCACTTGGCCTGTAGAAACCAGCCAGGGGGAATGAAACCACCAGACACTGTACATCAAGCTAAGTATTAGGATGAACATCTGACAGTCACATTTTTCATGGCCCTCCATGTAATTTTTTCCATTTACACAGGTAAAATGACGATACTGTTTACGAGGTGGCAACTTCGGTTAGTGTAATTGCTACTTATTTACAGCAGATTAGTTTTGACATCAAAATGCATGACAAACAGTACCTTAAAAATGCATGACAAATGTTTCCTTTCAAAAATGCACGACAAACGGCACCTTTAAAAATGCACGACAAACGGTACCTTTAAAAATGCATGACAAACGCTAAATTTCAAAAATGCATGACAAACACTACATTTCAAAAATGTGTGACAAACCATACCTTTAAAAAAGGGGCAACAGTGACAGGTGTCATACCACGGACCCTCCGCTTATGAGCACCGGTTCCTAGCCCCTCCACCACTCAGGGGTTATAGCTGCATTAGACAAAAACGCTGTTTGTGTATGAAGTCTATGTCAAATTGCACGTTCACTTCAGCCCTGAAGCCAACTTTCATTGTTATAGGTGAAAGTTAGATGAAGTTACTGAAAGTAATGTGTCCCTATTGTAAAGTATTGCCTCTGGATAAATGAATTACCGTAGTTTTAATGTTATTAGCGGGTACAAATTCTAGCAAATTTTGAAAATAGCACATTTAGCGGGTATGTTTTTTAGTGATTTTGCAAATAGTGAACATTGTTGGCTCGCAGGACGAGGATGACAAGTCTGGAACAGAGCTGAACACGAGGTCCAGGCTGTAGGAACTAGTCACTAGCTAGCTAGATACAAAAGTAGAATACTAGACTATAACTAAAATAGGTGGGCGTGAAATGCCAGTTGAAATTTAACAATCTGAAAATATCGTACTACTAAAATATATTGCCTGGTACTATTTTTAGCAAAAAAGTTAAATGGCTAAATTAGATAATAGTTACATTTACTTGTTTACTAAGGCCACAATGCATTAATGGTGAGCAGGAGGAAGCCTTGAGAGACTAAGCCGCCGTCTCATTTTTTGTTAGAATATGCGCTAGTTATCCTAGAAAGTACATGAATTCGTTTGAATACAGCAAAGAGCTCCAGCTTTGCAAACATTGGCTACTACTATACTATACTTTTTCTAGCGATACGTTGTATCCTCGAGGCAATGAGTGAGATGTAGCTATATCACCAACACCAGATATCCAAGAAGACATGAGACCATCAACACAGATTACTCTTCGACTCTTTAGCCTTCTGACGTTTTTCCGCACATGTGCTGTGCCTACTAATCATACTCATGGATTCCAAGACATTGGCAAAGTTAGTTACAGTTTCATAACGGTTTAGGTTTTTAGCTACGCAAGTTAAACCTGAGAACCAAAATGACGACGATGACAAGAATGCAAATTTAGGTTTAATAATTTTGTAATAGATAATGCCGCAACCACCATATGCTCATGTGGTCAGATTTTTTCGATGTAACATGAAAGTGGAACTGAATTTTCACAAGGCCTAATTCGTCTTAGTGATGGAGATGGCAGGAAGGTCTATTTCAACTCCAGAGACTACCATGGCAAAGCACTAATTCAGAGTAATATACTCAAGCAAAGCAGCTCAGCAAGTGTGGTGACTTAATTTCATATACATTAAAGTCAGAATTCCTCATCTTGTTTCTTTTGTGTACTGGGTACACACATTTGTTACTTCATCTCCTACATAAATCACACAAATGTAGCTACGTGCTAGGTTACAGTATAGTTATAATGAGTCCATATATTAGCCCTAAATGTCTGTAGTAAAATTGTGCATTAGCTAACCACACAGACCATAGATATTAAGAGACTACGTAACCGGGATTGGAAACGCGTGAGCAATGTGTGTTGAATGCGGCTGTTTATCCATGTTACAGCGCGTGCATCACGCGAGAAATTTCAACTAATAAATTCAATGGTTGCTTATCGAAATCTTTCTGGGATTTTAATCATGAACGTAGACTTGCTTTTCATCGAGGCAGAGCCGTGTGGAACCTTCAGAGTAAGATATACGCTACAGTACATAATTTATTCTATATACACTCATTGATCATGCAGACATAAAGGTTATGTGAGCAAGAGAGCTAATTATACAGTTAAACCCTAGAAATATTTAACTCTAGAAGCATTAGTAGTGAGCATTGCATTTCCAATCCCGGCTACGTAGTCTCAAATATCTACGAACAGACCCACCTGTTACTCCAAGTCATATTGCAATATACAAAATAGCTTTGTTTTTAAATATCTCAGTCATAATAGATCTTTTCCTTTGTGTCATATATAGGCAGGGAAATCCTTCATAGAGATGTGTAAGGTCTGAAGTTTTCTCAGTTATCCACATGATGGCCTTGAAGTATGCCATGAACACTAGCAATATCCTGTGGTTTCAATAAAGTGCACCAGTACTCCATTGCATGTTCTTTAAATAAAGTATATGTGGTAGCCTATATTGCCTTTGAAGCACCAGGCAATAGTCCCATTCATAATACCACACACTATGTGCAGAACGACCAAATTAAATATGTAACATCACCACAGGTGTACACCAATGACAATCAGGGTAAAATGTACAGTGCTTTATGGGAATAGTTGGCTGTTTTAAGCAACTGTATAGTGCACCAGAAATATGAGGTTAAAGTTAATACATCTAGCAACATGTTAGTAGTGAAGGATTATTGGGGATCACTATGTATAGTGTACAAATCATGCTGCTATAAAAGCCAGCTCAGGGACAATAAAGGCGCATACCAGTGCCAAAATCACAGTAAAGCTGTTACTTGATGTATAAAATGTGGTTGGTACATATCACGCCAAAAACGTGGTCAGTGATATACAATTCGTGTTTTCCTCTATACAGGGTCGATTTCTTGTTAGCCCCAACGGTAAGAAAGTCAAGCCTGGTTTACAATAATACACAAGAGCTAGCGTTGCATGTATCACCAACCCCAGCATGCATTATCTATTATCAATGTACCTGGTTATGAGCGCTTTCTCCAGCATCAGTGATGCGAGGAAACGCTAGAAGACCTCTTCAGCGTCACGAGCGTGTGTCAAAAGTTAGACGCAGGGCAACGCAAGCTCTTACCCCAGTATTGTAAACCAGATCAAACATCGTTCATATGACAGAAGGAATATTAGTGTAATGATACCTTGAAAGAGAACTTGCACAATCATCGTTTGGCTGAAACTGGATCGTGAACGTCCGTCTCAGCCGACTGATCCCCGGAAAATCAAACGACCTATATCTATGATGCAAATCCAAGGCGCCAGCTCCCATTTCAGACGGTGACAGGGCCACACGCTAGCTTCTTCTTTTAATGGGCGTTATCACTCGCACCCTGCTGACCATTCTTTATTTTGCGTCTGTGGCGGTATTGCTGTTAACAACACGAAGAGGTCCTGCCAGGCTATGCGCATGCGTGTTCAACTTCAGTACACGAACGAACGACTAACGTCAGTGACTACGGAATAGTTCTAGTCCATTGTCACGCTCCAGCGTCTGACCAATCTGATTGGTAGTATCAATATACGAGGAGAACTCCAAACACGAACATCGGAGAGTGATGAACTAGCATTTTGCGAGCGACAGTAGGCTGCCTCACAGAGCGCAGGAGCGGTATTGTGCGCAAATAATTGGGCGCCAAATTTGAAGAGGTTACATGCATAACTGCGTGCAATCTTGTACTGAATCTCTAGACTAGAACTACACTAAAATCAGTGTACTGAGTACATACGCATGCTTTCTTTTGTTGTGACTTCTTCCAATGGATTTTTTTGGCATTAATATTCTTGTATGCCCTACATCCAACCTTCCTCAAATACTTAAAATTCTATTTCAACTTATCATCATCCATCATCCACAAATTTCATTTTAAGTTACCAGCAATGCAAGGTCATGTAACGTGCAGGGATGATTGGAATGTAAATATTTTTCTGTGAGTAAAATGTATTGCGTTCAAAGGCGGTTAGTTTTTTTTATTTTAAGACCTAGACAACTTTTTGAGCTCCCATCCTGAAAAGTCTTATCTAAGCTCTATTGATAGTGAGTGCTGGTCATCATCTCTGGTGCTGCCGTCAGCGGCCAACTGTACATTCCCACCCCGTTTATACATGTACATTTTTCTCAAAAATTACAAAACTCAATCTATCTAAGTAGACTTTTTAATACTGCAAAAGGAGGTAGAGGCATAAATATTTTCACTGGAGGCAAAAATAAGAGGTCATGATAGGAAGTTTAGCAGCCAAATGTCATTTAAAATCGGCTTCATTCATGAGCAGCATACAAGATGGGGCAGCGTTGTTTTGCAGTACTTAAGCTTTAGAAAGCGTTGGCGAGGGGTAAACATCTTGATAAAGTGTTCAATAAAAGAAGCAGTTTCTATGGTGATGTTCAACGTTATCAGCAATCCAGGCTTTCAGATGGTCATGCCTGTAACATATGTATACTAATTTGTTTACTTGTAACCACTTACAAGGTCTTGGATCACTATTTCATTACCATGGTGTTGTGTGAGTCTCACTTTAATAATAATAATCATAATACTCATGGCGGCGATGTATGAAACGAGACATTGTAAGACTAAGCCGTGCAGCTTTTACGCTGCGTTGAACAGTGCAAGCAGTGCAGACCTCTATCTGGATGCTGGAGAGAAGCTGGCAGATGTCGCCAACATGTACGCAGTGGGGAGGATTGTGACGGAGAGGAAGTGGAAGGTACGTGACACCACATCCATCTTAGTAATGTCGATCGTGCAGGGTAGATCTGAATTTCTTGTGTTATGGGAAAACTATCTCAAAGACAACTCCAGTTGGGTATGGCATTAGAGTAAGTAAAACTTATTTCTGCCGCAAACTTTGATAGCTATTGTAGTTATAATTTTGCGCTTTAATTTTGTCTCCCTTTTGTATATTCAGGTACTTCGGAAACCCAACACCAGAGTACAGTAGTATCACTAATAATGTCAGTAACTTTCATTCAGAAGTTAATCGCAGGCTTAAGTTAGGCATGAATAAGGCGTGTTTGATTAGTGTAGAGTTTAGAACCAACGTGTTCAGGTTTAGTTTTAGCAAGAAGGGTAGATACAGTGGGTACGGTGCAGGTGGCAGGCGCAGGTGGCGGTGTTGTATTTGTCCTGTTGGGCTCACTCTCTCCATTTACGCACTGTGCTTCATCTCAGGTAGGAACCTGCAAAAAAAAGTGACTATTCCATATGGTTCATCTAGGCAAGATAGGCTGGAACTGTAAGGTAGATAGATATAGCATTATGAAGGCAATCTTCTGGATTGTGGTGGCTTTGAGAAAAGCCGTTTTTTAAAAAAGATAGTGTGATTTCAGAGCTCTCTTGGTCATTTTGTCTGAAGTTTAATGCCAGTTTCCCAGTACTCCAGATTCCTCTTCTCTTACTGCCTCTTTTTTGGTCTACAACCCTGAAGTGACTCAGGGCGTTTCTCAGGACTCCACAACGGTCATGTTTATTGGACGAGTAGTAGGTACATTTGGCCACATGATTGTTTTACTCAATACCTAAAAATATACGTTCTATGTTGCAAGTTAAAACAGAACCACAATACATACCTTGTCCTAAGAAACTGATTTAGTTGCCATACTTTGCAATCTGGTAGGGAACGTGATACACCAGACTGTGCATGTAGGGCGTAACCGACATCTTCTGGTACCCTTGTAGATTGCCTAGATTGAGGAAGTCTGATACCCACTGCTTGGCCTGGGGAGAAAACTGGTTTAATTTATACTCAATGAGTGTAAGCTATGATCTGTGACCTTTGTGTATACTTCAGTAGCATCTGGATTAGGAGAGCAGATGATGTTATGTAGCTGAATGAAAACCTGTGGAATTATACATTTTAAGTTGTTTCAAAGTATACATACATGTAATATTGTGTATTATACCTTCCACAAATATTCAATTGCTCTAGCGTCTTCACTAGGAATTACTTTATGTATCATATCTGGTAGTTTCTCCAAAACTTTGAGCTTTTCCCTATGGTCCAAGGCCATCCAGGCGAAGGTTCCTTTCACAGGCCTGTTGTTCTCTTCATGAGCCTTCATATCACAGTCAAGTATGCTTAGAGAGTACACAGCATAAATTCACATTATGGATGTTAAAGGCAATGCCATATCTCCACACAAGGGCCTGTAATGTATCGATATTCCTCTGAGATGCCTGACCACTGGTAAGAGCTGCCCTCTGATCCAAAGAGTAAGCCTGTAAAATGATATTTCTCAATGACACATCTCCAATCCATAAGAGTAGGTGTACTTCGTCGATAATGAAGTCAGAAGGCTCTATTTGGAGAATAGGGGTGTGCTTGCTACACAGGTGCTTTTTTGTAATGTGTATTGAGAATTCTGCTGTAAGGAGGCCAGCGTCAATGCTTTTCCAACAGGTGGAGGGAGCTGGTACACATGCTGCTCCACTGACCTGTTAAAGGTGTGACATAAACATAATACATGTTTTCTACAGTGTTAATATACAATACCTTTCTTCTTTTTTCACTGTGCACCACAGACATGAGAAAGTTGATGTGGCATTGTTTAATCCCATCATCAGAAGAAGAAAATGAAGTTGAAGAATTGGTTAGTACATGTATTATTACGTTGCACATCATAAACACTTTTGCCTTGTAGTCGGAGCCGCACACTATCTCAAACGTATACATTGTATCTCTGACCCTGAAACAGGTCTGACACCTCCCTCCACACAGAGGCAAAGCAATTTTCAGGAAATCATAGGACTCGGATCCTCTTGCTGTGGAATCTATGTGTGGCTGGTTTCAAAGGGATGAATTTAGCTATTTCAATCGTCAGTCTATAGTTGCCGAGTATGTTAGTGTGATGCAACTAATCCGGGTCTATGGCACACTATGGGTAAGTATGTGTGTACGTATCAATGACTTCTCCCATGGAGACACGCCCATTGCTTACTCGGCATCTTTTGGGTGATCATGACTACTAGCTGTTTGGAGGCATTAGGCTCAGTATGCCCATTTTCAAGCAATAGCAGCTGATAGTTACATCAGCTCCTGGTACACTCTCCAAAATAGCCCCGCTCTGCTCTTATTAACCGTATCGCATGCTTCTCCGCATAACTCGATGTTCTGAGGCATAGATGCACATAAGTATTCCGTAATACAATGTCTACAGCTTACATGAGGCTGCTACGAAATCTCAGGGAAGGAGAAAGTCAGAAAAACGAACTGTGTCATTCAAGAGAAACTAGCTCCATCACCAGAGAGTTTGAGAAGAATTGTTCTCTGTGGATCAATCTGCTCTACCTAAACATAATGAACAATTTACTGTACACTGTATTATTATTATTTTACTATACACTGTATTTTGATGGCAGCGGTCAGTCTAACTATTTTTTTCCAGCAGGTACCTGTGATGTGCAGGTAGTAACCATTGTAGGGTGAGTCAAGGCGAATAATCTCCACTGACGAGTTTAGGTCCCTCCTAAAAATGTTTAGTGGTGAAGCCGAGGGAATTCAGGAAAATCTGTATAAGACATGTAATGTTTATGTAATATACTTTACTAACTACAATACTAATACCTCTACAGAGTTGCATTTGGGGATAACACAGGGGATCACTTACCCTCCCCCCTTCTGTAGCAAGTTATCGAAGCATTCCTCTGACATGCAGAGATAGGTGAAGGCGGAGCCCTCAAAGGGGGCGACCCCGTGAATGGCGTTTAGCAATGCTCCTAACCACTTCTTCCTTCCATTAATGTATGAGATATATTGATGGAAGGAAGGAATTATTGGCGAGCGGGAGCGAGCCAACTCATACGTCGCAACGGAATTTTTCTTCTATATATATATATATATGTTGTCCACGTACGTGTCGTGGACCTCTAACCGTATATCGCAGGCTTTGTTC
>JAODVQ020279989.1:0-12676 GCA_025400075.2 Phenganax stokvisi
TATATGCCTTCCGCGGAGAAGCCTACGTATAGTACGGGCATATATATATGCCTGCTGCGCTAAGAGAGTTAAAATCGACGCTTAGCAGAGCATTTGATGGATGAAGGACAACCGGCTTGAACCCAAAATTTGTGCCAGAATATTGATTTTCTGAATAGAATCATTCCTACCAGGAAGTCTTGAGATGTAGAGGAAGACAAGTGATATGTGCTAGGTAGAGTCTCAAGAGAAAAAGAGAGACAAGAAAGAAAAGAGAGAGCATAGAAATCAAGATAATGTAGGTGAACTAATCAGTTAGGTTCAGAACAGCTAGAAATATCAGTTGAGAAAACAGAAAGACGTCTAGAGACAACCTTACAGTAATGGCCAATGTCATCCCCTGTTATCTTAGACCAGTCAATCTTAGGAGAAGTAGACCAAGTAGCATATTCAGTAGGAGAAACAGAAGCTGAAGGAAGAAGAGCCAAATGTAGAAAGAAGAACAAAGCAGAATGGTCAGATAAGTTAGATCCCGAATGACAAGCATAGATGTCAGTCACAAGTGCTGAGTAGGTCATAGAGGAGAGAATGTGATCATTCCAGGAATGAGCATGAGTAGCACTATCACTCTCATAAGTCAAATTAATAGAGGAAGAAAAATGTAGATCAGAGGCCACCAAGTCAAGATTTGACATGAAGTCAGAGGGTAGAGACGTAAGAGGGCAGGAACGAGCAAAATAAACATTAGATTCACCCACAAGGGAGATTCCTGTATACATGAGGAATCACTAAGCCCCTAAAGTTCACCAGGGGTACTAAGGTAATGTGAGAATGAAGAAACAGCAGCATCACATGGCATGTATACACTACATAGAAGAAAACTCTTGCCACTTGAAGATTTTAATTGAATTGCACAAAAAAAATTGAGTGCTTACCGTACCATATGTACACTCGTTATCTCCAACTGCACATTTATGGCCAAATGAGTGTCAAGTGCATGAGAATTGACTAACTTGTGGTTTAAGCAATCAGACTTTTTTTGTTTATGACTAAAAATTACAGTGTTTGTATCAGGGGAATCATTTTTTCATCCTTATTCAATAATTACATTCCAGCCACGATCTTCGCTGGACCCTTCTGCTGCAAAACAAGGCGAAAAGCAGGGGCTAGCTCTACTTTGCCATAGCTATGTGTGGTTTTTTAGTTGTTTGTACGTGACACTGTTATATGGATTATGCAGATGCAGGTGGCTGTTGCAGGTAGGAAGAAAGTGAGTCCAGAGACATATAGACTAATATGTTTAGATATAGCACCCCAGGTGCTGACTTGCCCGGAATGCATGAGCGCTGATACAAAAATATCTGAGCACTAGCCGCAAGAACCTAGCTAGATTTACTCCTAGGACCTCAGGAGGAGGAAACCTCAGAGAATGACTAGGAGGGGAGGGAGGGTCACAGGACGAAGCTCCAGTGTCCAGCACCTCACAAGTGGTGGTGTCAACCACTATATTTAAATTATGTATGCTCGTTATTGTCTACTACTATGTATCCTCCCCATCATCAATGATGTCAACTACTATGTATCCTTGTTTTTGTTAATGATGATAACCATCAATGTATGCCTGTCGTTAATGATGTCAATCGCTATCATTGTTAATTAGGTTGAATGTGGACTATCCGTAACTATGGTTTTAATAAAAACTTATTAAGCATGTGGACTAATTGTACTTATTGAAACTTATTAGAAATATACAAATGACAACATTTCAGGTAGATAACAATGGTTGTTGACCATCCAATATCATGGGATAATTTGGCAGAGAATGTTGGGCAAGTATGGGAATTATATGTTCCTATACCTCTTCTACCTGTATTGAGATATAAGTGCTGTCTGAGTTGGTAGCTATAAACGCCTGTGCCTCAAAATTCATTTTAGCAAAACTCGTCCCCTTTTCACATAGGCGGTCAGATATTCTAATATATGAATATTTTAATGAATAGAATATCTTCTTATCAGGTACTCATTTGTTAAAGTGTTCCCTTGAGAGAATAATTAGCCTTTGAGTAATTCTTGTCGTAAGTGTCAAGTACCTCACGTACACAGTGCGAGTAAGCAATGTTTAACATTGCCCTATGTCAACAAATATGATACTCTTGTGCCAGTGTGCATGAAGTTTGTAGTGGGTGGAGTATGTGTTCATTAATGACGTTACTGTGATCTAGTAAACTACATGCAAAACTATTAAGATACATGTAATATTTGTACTAAAGGTAGAAGTAGTAACCATGCTTGGAGAACTTCTGGCATGTGGGCATGACATGTAGGGCTCTTATTAGACTATCATAATGATGTCTGTGTCCTGATGGTAGATATAATAGCTAAGTGTGTCTTACATGTAATCTGCTTACAACTTCATGGACGCTTTGCTAAGTGACTACGACAATGTAAGGCAGACGATAAGTCACTAAGTGTGATGTAGTCTGTCACCAAATACTATGGTAATGGTCTCTTGTCTCCAGATAATGAGCAGTAGATTGTAGAAGATATGCATGGAAGGGTTAATTACATATATACTTGTAACATGTAGCCAAAAATTGGTTACCACAAGAGAGCAACAATATTTACGGTTCTGTAATACATGCTGCACCAAATTCAATATGCATAGATAAAAACTGCTTTGGTTGTAAAATCGTGGGATGTAGATTGCTGCTAAGACACTGCTTTATGTCATGTATATCAGCAACCAAGCTCTGAAAACTTCAGCTACACGGTATGTAGAACAAGCGGTTTATACATAATTGAGAGTAGATCATACAGGATAAAGAACGGCATCAAAAATGTGTAGGCGTGGGGCCAATCATGAGCATGCCTGTTTATAGATCAGGACACAGACATCATTATGATAGTCGAATAAGAGCCCTACAGTACGACGTGTTTAGCATTCTTTTCCTCCAAACAATTTGAACGCTAGTTTCAGGCTCATCTTAGTTGTACAGTATCCACACACAGATGCAGCCTGGGAAAACACACTAAACAAGAACGCTCACTCACCTCCATGTGTTCTCATGAATTGTATGCATGCAAAACTATTACGCTATCCAGGACGGGTTGACTTGGGCCTGTAATAATAAGCTGGATATGATATTATTGAGTATAATAATACACAGAGAGAGTACATGGCCAATAGAGAAATTATTTGGGATTTCAACATATATTAATAAAACAATAAGCTTATGATATTAAGTGGGACCCATCGCATAGTTTCTTTTGCCCTCTTAAATTAATACTGCACCAGAAGAATGGATGGATTTTTCGTGTTTTGTAGTCTACTACTTAAACAATCATAATTGTATGCTTGCACAATAAACATTGATTTTATTTGTAATGAATAAAACAGGAGTGGAATGTGAGCAGGTACTGAGCCTTCAGAAATGTTAAATTTGATGTCCACGATTATTGCAGGTAAATAGGCTATCAGCAAGGGAGCAGGTACAATTATTACTAAATAAAATTTAAACATTACTGGGCGAGCAGGAGTGACCCAACTCCTCGTCTGGCGTTTCAGCTGCTAGACCGGCATGACATTGCGCTCTTTGATGAGTGAGGCATTCCTTCCTTGTTGCAACCGTTGCGTTCAAAACTCTTGGTTATCTTGATGGTTGATCTGGGCCGGCAGCTCGGCCTCGGATTTGTTCAGACATATCGCCGGTCGTCATGTATGATTATAACCAGGGGAATGATGCACGGAAATAAATTGTTGCACACGTTTTTTGGACACTCCCTCTTTCTAATTTTTAGGTAATGAGTACTGACGGTTGGTCGGTCAATCGGTCTATGGCATATAAACCGACGAAATTTTCGTTGGATACGAATGAGTTTATTAATAAGATTATTAATTCATTATAGTGTTCTTAGGAAGTTATCTGTGATGTGCTTTCATGTGCCCACCAGATATTAGTTATAGGTACTCATTTACACCAGAAATCCCTGTAGCTTACAAAAGTTTGTTATTGTTAGCACGTGGCATTGTAGACTAATGATAATCACTGTTGTGCGGCACTTTCTAAGTTCCGTACATCAGATATTATTAGGGCTACTAACAATACGTTTTACTGGATTGAAAAGGGAGAATCAGTAGGATCTACTGAGTAACCCAGAAGCATCAGGATATAACAGCAAAGATACCTAACCCAGTTAGCTTTGATGCTCGAATAACCTAAGCTATAGTTTTGTTAATGTTATATAGGATACCATTAGTGATGTGGCTACTTGGCTAGGTAAAAAGGCTCTAGCACAGTATGTAAATACACTATTAAATACATTGGTATTAGGTTTTTAACCTAAACCTAACTCAGCTCATGAGATATTGTTTGGACCCTTCATGTCTTGTGTACCCTTATACGTCAAAAAGGTCTAGCTTTGTGAGTACAAGCTTAGTATCATTGTTCAATTACAATACAAAATATCTTTTTATTTTAATGTTTCGAGGGTTTAAGGCTCTGGTGTGGCAGCAGCGAGTATTGGTTCTAGCTAATTCTCGTCAAGATTTAGCGTCTTCGCACTCCGAAATACCACTGTACATTCACCGGTGTTCTGTGTGCTTAAATTATGATATTGACTCAATTAGCAGATAAAACATCTTATCAGACAAAGTTATTAGTGCAGTAATCTAAAAATTTGGCTTTGTCTCTGTTCTAGTGAGCATGTGTGGGTCACAGTAATACTGCCCTAATGCAAGTGCATCTTAAGTTAGCTAGATTGAAGATAAATTTGGGTGAGAGGCAGAGTTTGCAACTCTAGCAGCTGTTTTAGATCTGGAATTTATATCTGCATTTCTTTATATTGTCCCAGGAACAACTCAAACGCACTACAAAGCATGCGTACAATCTGTCCGTTGAACCTCATTACTAGGTGATTTTAGGGCTATACATGTTATATTATCATAACATGATGCAGTGTATGATCAAGAGTATAAGGTATGTATGTAGGATAACATGATTATCCTTGGATTCAACATATCATGTTTGGATATTAAATAGAATATCCTTAGGATAATCCAAGGAATTCTGGCATACTCTGCAACATGTGGTACTCCGTATACTATAGAAGTCCCATTGAGTCCTCAAATACCAAGTCATCCTTAGGATGATGTGTGGAAGTACTGGACATCCCTCAGTGTAATACTAGGATTAATGAGGTACTCTCGTGATGACCAGTGTGCACCTCTGCACACTTCCACACACTTCCCCCGCTTTCCTTTGATAGGGAAGTGATCACTAGCTGTGGTTGTGCTGGTTGACTAAGTGTTTGTTGATCTCTTTGCCTGAGCAACCCCCGCTCATGCATTTGTTGTAAGAAACGATGTTGCTGGGGCAGGCTACTGTTTTTGTGGTCCCATCTCTATCCTACTCTTGGACAGTAGATATCTTAGGATGATGTGTGGAAGTACAGGACATGTGTGAATACTGTGTGTTTTGACACACAGTACACTCCTAATAAGGCGAGGCCACTCCACCTTCATAGCTAGGTATGTTATTTAGTGTTTAACTATTCAAGTGGACTAAGTTGCCGCAAACTATTCACTGCAGGTCTTACTAAAAATGAGCTTTATACTCCATTACTGGCAGTAGCAAATATTTGAGTACTCTGGTTTATATGAGGAATCAGTTAAGGGTATATACCTGCCCACTTCCTGCTACAGTCTCTTCCTCTGACTAAATACAACACGTGAGAGTAGGAGCATGCATGGCTTTGTTTTATTTAGTTAAGTGCTTTTAGTCAAGGTTGGCCAGTAAAAACAGAGAAGCAGGAGTAGTGTATGCTAATAATACCAGCTAATAAAGATGACAACTGAACTAAGGAGAGATAAAAGAAGCTATTGTATCATCTATCATGGGCTACAGTTTACAAGAGTGAATGAGGAAAAACCCGCAGATGGGAAGGCAGAGCCTCCCACCTCTGTGGGTGGAATGCTCTGTCCTACTACATCATATATAGTATACAACTGGTGTTTACTTTACTGTTTATGGGCTGCGGGAGAGGAGTTTAGACTCAAGGGTCTCAGGGTTTTGAGAAATCTATCCAGTAGATTTCTCTAAGTTGTAAATCTTGTAGCGCATTTGGATTGCTACTTGGAATTCGGTCAATGATTTGAACTGACAAGTGTTTTATTATATTAAAGTGTATTGATACAGTACTGTTTCTTCTGGATTATATTTGAACGGTGATGGTTTATACGTGTGTTATGATGTCATACCTATCTACTGCTTCCGACATTTCTTACACGTGATGGAATATATCATGTGGCTGGTTTACACGTGGCTCTGAGTCTCACCAGAAGTAGCTGCTTGTTCACACTACAGCAAAAGCCTCCAAGAGGACACATGACCATACCTATAACAACATCATCAAAGTATGTTATCTAGTCTTTGCGCATTGCTGCTACTAGAAGCCAGCCTTATTGCACATCCGTAGTAGCAGCAAGCCTCCCACACATGCGTTCCTATGAGCAATCTTTGTCGCCACTGGAAGCCAGCCTTATTGCGCATCTGTAGAAGCAGCAAGCCTCCCACACATGCGTTCCTATGAGCAATCTTTGTCACCCTCTTGTCGAGAAACTGAAATTTCGGTGCATATTGGAGTTGTAGAGCTATCTTCTAACTACGTGGAGGCACATTTCTCTCGTTACCACATTTCCAATAGACGGCTGGAGGCACAACAGAAGTTATGGGAGTTTAGGTGGCTTGTCGTGAGCCATGAGGCTATGAATAATGGTTTTTCTACACTGGCCAGCTCATCAGATCCACCAGGTAATTCCTACAATGTAGCCAGGGGACTGGCATCATAATTGATTGAAATTTGTCCAAAATATAGAATATTGCCAGCGCTAAAACGAACCACCTTGTTGCTATGGCTGGTTGCTATGCGCACACGCTTGAATCCATGACGTATAATGATGCTACTAAAAATTTTCACATGCAATGTAATTGAAACACCTGTGGCCCGCCCACGGAGAGCGCGTGCGATAAATGTGCATGCCCGCAAATGAGTTAAGAAAAAAATAAATTTGGGATACATCAGTACTAGAAGTGACATTGAAGACAACAAACACATATTTCAGAATCAGATAGATGAGCTTGATTTGAACACTATTGTATTGGCAACCATGCTGGTGGAGAGACCTGTAACAATTGGATCCAAATGTAAGCAGTCTGTTATCATTGGAGATACAAGTGGAAGTACCACTTTTTAGTTCTAGGAGGAAAACATGAGGGAGTGAGCTATGTTTCGGATGGTTTTTATATAATATGTATAATATAAAGCACAATCAAGAATTCACTCTCACCAGACCCTTTTGGCGTCTGGGTTATATATACCTTTAGGGTCTGCAGACGCCGATCGGCACCACTATGGATCCGCATGATAAACTTGGCAAACAATGATACTTTTCAAACCAAACTATGATCCAGTTCTCTGCAAGATGTCATACTCTAGGCTGTCTAAAGTTCATAGTACAATGGGCATGTCAGTATAAGTCGTGTGGGCGGTAAAACGCAGCTGCGTGCGCAGGAGTGGCTCGTTTACCATGAATATCGTTGTGCGGTATGTATGGCTTGCTACACCACGGACGAGGTTGTGCAACTTTTGGACGAGCATTAAATAGCTATAGATATTATTTGCATGGATGGAAGTGACGAATCTCTAGATTATGAAGACATGGAAACGGTAACGCACGGTAATAAGACAATTACTATAATACCAAACATGCAAAATTTCTATGCTAGATGAGGAAGAAACTTTGCTCCTTCCTGTTACTGATATGGACACTGGAAATGATAACAGCATTCCAGTACCTGTAGAAATGGAGGATTCATCTAAAGAATCTGAATCAGATATGTAAAACATAGGAGAGAGCACAGATGATGAGGGCAGAGTAGGTACGAGATATAGGAGAGGTGATGAACAAGAAGTCCAGGTGGTAGAGGAGGTAGAGGAAAAGGAGGAAAAGGTGCTAGAGGAGGGAGATTGAGAAGGGGTGCAACAATTTCCCCTCACATACCAGCAATGGGTAAGAAAAAATATCATTATGATATATGAATAAAAATGATCATGCAGAATGTTCTACATTTTTGACACCAATAAGTTTGGAGTCTATTACAGTGCTCGCTGGTCCAACTGTGGACCTAACAGACAGTCCATTAGGTATTCTCTCCTTGCTGTTTACTCCAGACATAATGGAATATATAGTGATGGAGACGAATAGGTACGCAAACGTGAGTTTAGTAAATTCAAGCAAGACATGGGAGACGGATAGAAATGAAATCAATGCATAACTTGGATTTCTCATACTGATAGGCATTGTCCATGAGCCTGAGCTACGGGAATACTGGTCGCTGTCACCATACCTTCATTACTCGCCAATAGCCAGTAAGATCAGTAGGCGGTAATTTGAGGAGATCACTAAGTACTTCAACCTGGTTGATTACTCCACTTTGCTGAAGAGGGGAGAATCTAGTTATCACCCACTGCAAAAGGTGAAACCTATTCTGGATATGGTGAGGGAGAGATTCAGTGCCGTCTACAATCCCGACAACTCCATCAGTGTTGACAAGGCCATGATCCCTTTCAAAGGTAAGAAATACACTTAGAGTACAATTATAAATGATTTAATTCTGTTTCAGGACATTTGAGCATGAAAGACTTTTTCCCTAATAAACCTGTTCGCCTTGGGTTCATGGTGTGGGTTGCTGCTGATAGCAAGAATGGCTACTTCATCAACATTTATGTGTATGTTGGCTGTTCTGCAGATGGAGTGACTGTGAAATGAAATCTTGGGAGCCGAGTAGTGTTAAATCTAACTCAGTCTTTTTGAAACAAGCATTACCGTGTGTTTTGCGAATGGGAGAATGCAAGGCAAAGGAAACTTATAAGCTTACCCTTGAATGATGACAAGTTGTGAATTATGACTGGGTGGCCTCTCTCCACACCAAGCGTTCAAAACAGGTTGCGCACGCATTCCCGGAAACTAAACATCACTATTACGTAACATTCATTTCCATGTCCTATGTAATTATTTACAACTGTGGTTGCTCCACTCAGCATGCAACTTGACTTTTGCACTCAAACTGTGAGGACTTTTTCGTAACTGCGCATGCCTAGTCGTAGCTGCGCAATAAAAACCCGGGGAATCAAAACTGGCATTTCTTGCAGAAGGAAATAGATATCGCAATAATAATTCCAGCACTAAGCAATCGCATAGCGAGGAATTGAATGATCTATGAATTGCGGATATCCGTGCTTAACAGGACAAACCACTTTTCCGAGACTAACAAGATTCCCAACAATTGGTCAAATACATATTCGTTTAGGCACCAGAGTGTGTATATACAAATCAATTAACTTGGAGCTATTCTGTACCAGCAGGGGAACCTTTGATGGTTCTAGCATGATAGAATGCACCAGGTGTCGTAGTGGTTCCATAAGTCATGCATAACATTTGATAAGAAGAGGTTGTTCAGCAGAGTTAAATGGCTCTGCAATGACTGTAATAGGTGAAGACATTGTATTGTTACATAAAATAAATAGTCACTAAGTCAGTGAAACTATAATACTAATAATGATTTCAGTGTCAAATTGATGATAAATTAAATGATAAATGAAGTATATACACATAAGACTTTCAGTCACTATTAGAGTTCTAACTATCTGATTTCTCGCTATCCAACTCTGATTCAGTGTTAGTGTTTTCTTTTAGGTTTTCCATTTGAGTAGCTTATAATCCTAAAGTAGTCTTTATCCCCGTGATGAGTAACGCTTTTTCTTCTTTGGACCGCTAAATTAGAAGGTAGGCATCAGTGATTTTTTTCTTCAATCCGTGAGGCACAGATGTCAAACTTGGTCCCTTACCATGGTCCTAATGGTGAACGCTTACAGCCCAAAATTCACTATCAGGACTCAGTACGCCTTAAAGAATAGATGGATAACTTGATGAAATGTGTTGTGATGAGTTGTACACAAGCAGCTTCCTAGCTCTTATAGTCTCCTTAGTTATTCAACTACTTTTATCTCCTCATTTGATATATGGTGAATGTAATTTTAGCCAAGATGTTAATGTTAATTGGCCGCATCTCTTTGATCATTCAAGAGGATATCCTCAGGTAGGACCATAATTGTCATAAGACTTTTTAATCTGATAATCCTAATCTAGCACGCCGCTATGGACTGTGTACTACCTATATATTATGTGTATAATATTTTAAGAGAAACATCAGATGTTCTATGGAATGTATTGAGTTGAGCATGTTTGAGCACCTTTCACGATTGAGGAATGGATGTGGGAAATTCAGCTAATTTGGTATTTCCCTCATTGCACTGGTAAACTAATTTCTCGCTATGATTTGTACTACATTATTGATGGTAAGCACATATTCTCAAAAGCACCAGCTGTTGCCGGTTCCTCATATTTAATAAAGAGCACCGAAGTGCAATCCCTCAGCACAAGTATGAAGGCTCAGCTGCTAGATAGACTGCATTGCTTGCATCCATGAGGCTCAAACAAAAGTTTGAAAGGGCCTAGCTTAACCGTAGAGCTTTTATAAGTAGCAGCAAATGCCCATACATTCACCACATATCACAGATGGGCCCATGCATTAACAGACGTTGTTACACATATATGGCACCATACCCTGCATAAGAATGGCTGACGATGGGTCTAGATGGCCAATCTCCACAGAGAGCATTTTTAGCAAATTTTATCCAGTTTATTCTGAAAATACTTCACATAAGTGACATACCAGTTACCTTCATTTCACTGACAACGAAGCCCTACCAGAAAGAGGTGAAGCTTGATATCACTGTCTTCACGAACGGGGTCTTCCAGGCAAATTACAACCCTAATCCATAAAATACCATAGATGAGGCTATGATCAAATTTAAATGTGGACACCTCCTGCATTATGTATATGTAATGTACCAGCATGTTACAAAGAACTTATCTACCACTTAATGAGATAAACCTTGTGTACATTAGTGTACATTATACATACAATCACTACATACATACCCACCAATGAAGATAAAAGGAGGTTGTAAGTATACATTACATAATTATGACTACAGAGCAATGAGAACCAAGCATGAATGACCAAAGCGGCAGCATAAGCGATTCCATTTTTTGCCTAATTTGTGAATAATACTGTACTATCAAACCTTTCAGAAACTTTGGAGTCTTTCCTTTATCTCGTTCCGAAGTTATGGACCCGAGAATTCAAAGCGCTCACTATCTGTGCGTTTTATTACGCATAAAATTTTTACCCGGAAGTGAAATTTCAATGACATATAACCGCATTTCGTGTTGCAGAAAGGTGATCTGTGTTTGTTTTTATGACTACGTGATAGAGTATGATATTTGCTTGTAACAAACACCAATCTATAGAGAAAAGGTAGCTCTTCACATCTATGCAAAAAAACTACTTTTCATGTAGATGCGTAATAAGGGTCGTTTTCTCAGAGCCTATCACATATAGTCGAAAATCAGTGGCAACAAGACGAAGCAGTATGACTTTCCAAAGCCAGTCGGAAGACTGATAAACGTTTCATTTCCAGCCATAAATGATCTTATCAGATGACGCTGTAAAGGTTTCAAAGATTGCAAACTAACAGCTTTGCACACTTTATCGATTTCCACCTCAATCTCCATCGCTAACGCTACTTTTATTTCATACACACCCTAGTGTGGTTACCTCTTGCATACCAGCACCTTTTCCAGCATTCCAGCTCTGGCCCATAGATCAGTATAGTTATGCACCAGTTCCTTTTTCTCCTCACTCACACATGTGGTAATGCATGCGGCTATCCCACTGAAGGGTCGGGAACCAGACTAGGGCTCTGACAGACTGCTATGTATCCAGAGATCTCTCCAGATCAATCCTTGGACAACAAACTATCCATGACCCCAACCTTGTTCAACAAATTGTAACGGTTAACAGACACACTCTCTATCGCCCAAGGATAAATTCCCCATTCTTAAGGAAGATGGAGGGGAATATACAACGCTTTTCACTATCAACGAGTGGCCATCAGTTTTGATAAGGAGTCACACAAGAGCTGAAGGGAATGAAGTGGGACAGAGCAATTGCCAAATTCAGTTAACCTACGGCAGAGTGATGCTTGTAAATACAGTGCAACCAACGGCTTATGGTCCATCTGAATGTGAAACTAAAACCCCACCCGACACATATTTGTAAGCCCAAGTGTGTGCCTCATTTACATTTGTGTGTATCTCATTTCTGTTGTTGACATAGCCCTTGACACATATGCCACTGGGTGTACATCACCAGTCTCCTACACAGACCCTGACCTTTGAACTAGACTACAGCACCACCACAACACATTGTGTATATATTCTGCATGTTTGCCTGAGCTTTGTGCATTGTGATTTCTGAATTATACATAGCACAAAGGTAAGTTTAAATCTTTCTGCTTGTCGGGGATAGGTGAACCCAGCTGTGTAGCCAGTATGTGTGTTATATTGACAGTCCATCTTCATTCCAGAGAGTTGAACTCTCATCTGTGTCTATAATCTCCTGGGACTATTGTGTTAGTGAGAGGGTGAGAGTGAAAGACATTTATGTATGATTGTGTCAGGGTTGCCAACCGTATGTACTAAAAAAAGGGAGGATAATAACAATTTGTTTTA
>JAODVQ020280097.1:0-12675 GCA_025400075.2 Phenganax stokvisi
CACAAATTTAAGTGTATTTTATGGGTGGCCTAAAACTTATGTTGGGTACTGTATAGACGAGAATACATTATAGTTGATGTAATTACACAATCACCACATCACAGACCCACGTATATATACAAACAACTTCAAACGGAAATGAAGCCAGAGAATGTTTATAAACTTGTTTCCAGAGCTGTAAACAAGATGCTGTAGTAAAACAAGACAATTTTCCTGGAATGTTATGTCAACCCAGTCATATTTCCACATCTTCTTCCTCTCTTGAATACCTAGAATACTGCCAAAAATTCTCAGAAAATTGTGTGAGGCCTGGAGTATATATGAGAATTGGCAGGTGGTGATTTAGAATTAGACAAAAATCAACAGGCTATATAGGGAGAGGAAAGAGGATAACAAGCTGTAGACACTTTATGTCGGCAGCACCATCTATTGCTATCATCCTTACTATCTCACGCTTCTTAGACAAACTCTAGTTTTTGTTTCTAGCTGACTTTCTTTAAGATTGTTCCAGTGATGGTTCTATTTATTATCGTGTAAAGAGTCTATAGGCTATAAAAGGAATATAAGGTTCCACTGTATAGTCCACACTTCACCAAGGTATGTTCTGTAGTCTTCCCAGTTCACACTGGGCCCATAAAGCTCAGGCATGCTCAATGTGATATTGTAAGGACCTATGGCCATTTCTCTATAGCAGACATCTCAATACAACAGACATATTATTTCTGCGTAATTTACTAAACTGATCAATACATTCATAACTCATCTGGGATTGGCACCCTGGTGTAATGGACAATTAATATCAGCTCCAAGCTTTCTGTCATAGAGCAGTCCCACTGTATATATTATTATTATTGACATTGGCATGCATGACTTTAAATATGATATTTATTTGGTCAGAGATAATAAACCAGACGCAACAAGAGTTTCAAGGGGCCAAACTGTCTCATTATTAATTCAACTCTATTTCATTATATCTGAAATACCATTTTTTATTTTATAAATTTAAGACTGGAAATACTGTTAGATATGTACAAAATGCTACCAGACGTAACTTAATGGCATGCAATTCTCTTGAGTAGCTCTATATACAGTGGAACCTTGTTAAAGTGAACACCAGGGACCAGCTTAGAGTGTTCAAACAAACAGGAGTTACATTTAAAGAGTAGCTACATATAGTATAGTGTATGCTTATTAAAAGAGATTACAGTGGAACCTTTTAAAGTGAACTCCAGGGGACCAGTTTAAAATGTTCACACAAACAGGAGTTACATTTAAAGAGTAGCTATGTATCATCACGACACATTTGTACTAATAGCTACATAAAAAAGTTATACTAGTTGTATATACACAGCAAAGCTGCGAGCTCTATGTCAGCCTCAAGAATACTTTTGTAATGTTCTAATCAACAAAACATTCTTAGTTGGTCAAGGTTGATTAAAATAATAATACATTGCCATTACATAAACTCATAATAATAATATATATACAAGCAGATTGTAAGTAAGAGAGAGTCATGTAAAAAGGATGATGAATTTGAGTATAAAGATTGTGCCATTTTCATTACGCCTGTGTCTAAGTGTATTTTTTTTCAATTCAGAAAAATAACGGCAAGATTGAAAAATTGGTTGCAAATGTTGAGGTAAAATAAATTGCTGATAATAGATAAATATCAGTGTTCTGGAAAGTTTATAAGTGAAGCAGATTGTTCAAGTCTAGTCCTTTTTTGTTGTCATGGTGTTGTTTTTTTGGTTGCTATTGGCTGTTGGTTGTGACGTGATCCACTACACCAAATAGGGCATTAGTGGCATGAATATAATCCTTTGTTTTCGGAAAGGTCTTTTTGTTCTTGGCTTGGGGATTGGATTTGGTGGATTCAGCTGGCACGCTCTGGCTTTCTGCATCGTGACTTGACACATTTTCCTCCTCATTTTTGTTTCTCGGCGTTTCAAAAGTGTCAGGCGTGTGTGAGAGAGCAGGAGTATCTACCATGGAGAGCTTTGACAAGAACGGGTTTTTGGATGAGCTAGAGTCCTGGCAGTCTGTGGCAATGTAATCCGTGTTGGCTGAAGTGTCGCTGGCAGAATTTAAAAACGAAGAATCGCTGGTGTCCGGGGTACAGAGGAGAGATGAAGAGTGAATCCCCGAACTGCTGTCACCGGCGATGGAACTCCCGATGCACGAATCTCCCGACATCTTCCTGGAGAGATCGAAATCCATTCCGAATCCAGTTCCCAGCTCAGATTGATCTACAGGGTCCTTAACCTCTGTGGTGACCACCTCTTTCTCTTCACCGCCATTACCCTCTTCTTCCTTGCTATCTTTGTTGTTTTCTTCAGTTGAAGACTGAGACTCTCCTGTGACTACTAGTATCTGTGTTTCGTCCGGAGTGGCGAATTTTGCTAGATTTTCAACTGTGTTTGACGGGGTATGGAATGCAGTAACATTGCTGTGAAGAGATTCTGCATCGAATGATAGTCCATTGCTGAGATCCACAGGTTCATATGTGCAATCAATCTTCTGCAGAAACGTAAGAGAGAGTCAGAGTGAAATATGCACATGATACATTGGCTCTATCACTCTGTTCAACAATTAGCCTTTATGAGGAATGGCACAATGAGGTAGTAATTGTGGTCGCCATTGCACATAGGTGCACCTGTGGTACCCCCCTGTGAGTCGGACATGAGAACAAAGAGCGTCTCTTTATCAATTGACCTATAAGGCGTGGCACATCTAAGTGGTATACATATATGACACTATATTGCACTATGTATGGCATGCCTGGGCCTCAATGGCTCACTATAGAGGACTTTATTAGAACAGAGAAATAGAATAAGAACACAATTAGTCAACTGAAGAACAATAAATGCACGAGCAATGCTGCTGAATTGTTAAACAAGCTTTTCACTACTACCCATTTAGCCAAAAACCGCATAGCTAATCAGGAAGCAGCAGACGACATGCACATAGTGACGTTGGTTCTAATGAACTCCGCACTTTTTACACTTGAAAGTGTTCTTTATGGGGACCGCTTTTGTTCGAAGGTATGAATAACCATAATACCTGGGAAAATGAGAGGTGTTAGACTCGCATGGTTTTATTGCTACGTGCGGTCGTCAAGGAAAGACAGTAGTTCACAGCTAACAATTGTGATGTTGTGTGCGAATGGACTACATTATATCAGCATGGCAACTGACCTCCTGTGTGAGATAGAACTCGTAGAGATCATGGTTGGTCTCCAGACTGAATGGGAAAAGAGAGAAAAAGACAAAAAAATAATACAAACACAATAACAAATAGCATGTCAAGTATTCTATTTAGAGCCACCCCATCACAGCTTGCAACTGTAAAGCAAAGTCATCCGGTGATACAATGCCAATCCCTATCATTAGATCAATGTCTCAATAATAACCTGAGCATATATCAAACATTGTGGCCTACATTGAGATCAAGACCATCAAAGGAATGTACTAATAGCTAACGTTCAATGAATGTACAATGAATGTATAGAGCATGCAGTAATGGTGGGGGGGAGCACAAACTTACATATGCCCATGTTTCCTCCTGCGAGAAATGGAGTAATAGAGAGTGATAGAGAAGAGAAGAAGGAGGCTGGCAACGGCCAAAGGAACTGCCCAAGGCATGTACACCACCAGCAAGCTGTCTCCGAGGCTCTGCTTGGCTGTGAGTAGATACAAAATAGTATTACAGCAGTGTTTGATTGCCAACAGCGGTGACACTAGTTTTCCTGCACACTGACTAACAAAGTAATGAGTCATGCACTGTCTCAGCCAGAGATAGAATCCAATCAAAACTCTTATTAATTCACTAGTCTAGTCAAAGTGATCCTCACTGCTCCTCTATATAAGGGCCTTCATACTCAGCTAATGCCTGGGGAACTAAGCTGTGACAAGGAGATGGATACAAATAACCATACAGAACCATATCATCCTTAGGTTTGATATACATAGGTATATAGCTAGTAGGACCACTGGCCCTACCAAAAGCCTATATAGAACTGTACAATGCTTCGAGGTTCGACGTAGTAACATATAGTACAAAACTCAAATTTTTTGTCCTTTAGTTGAAGGCTCTACATAAGACTATAGGAGTTTACATTTGCAGTTACAGGCATGGGAAACACTGTTCTACAGGTCAAATACTCAATACCCAAAAGGTGCAAAGAGCACAATCAAATTACTATTCTCTGTGAATTGGCACCGAGTGACCAAATCCCAAAGTCTATTGTCAACCTGCTTTATAAGACACTAAATTAAATTAATACACAAATGAGTATAGTGCTATAAAGGGATTATTATTACCGCTAGGCATACATGCAACTATGGTGGCTTAGAAATGACATCTGGCTCATTTCCAGATTCCCATACTCCAATTAATACACACTTGTATATTATAAGTCCAATGTATATATCCACACAGAATCATTGAATGCTATATATATGTAACACAGAGCAATGGCGGTATATACAACATTGTGTGATAGGGACCTTCTGAGATAATGCTTCTTTAGAACAGACCCTGCTATAACACAGAGAGTACTCCTGGCTCCAAATTCTCCGCTATGGAGAGTTTCACTGTATAGCTAGCTATATGAATTACTCTAGGTACTTGGAAATGATGAGGTAGCTAAATGCCTTCTCCACCTAACTATTACACAGAATTTAGCACAACTCTGTCTCCCGGCGAATGATGTAATTCTCATACCATGGAACTATGGACAAAACAAGGCTACTCCCCACCCTAGATCTTTCTATATTCGCTTGGCACGCCAGACAGTCGACAGGAAAGAGTTAAGTGGTCGCTTGCTTTCCAGTAAACTCAACCAATTTTAGAGTTGAACCAGATATGACCTGTATCACAGTGCCAAAAAATGGGTGCATACTTGATAATACCCCATTCAGTATAGCTATACCACATTTATACTAGACAGACCCTTCCATCCCTTTCAATATGAAGTATATGCATACGAAGCTAGAAAAAGCTTTGTAGCTTAACACTGTAGGGATTGAGAGTTTGATGGGCTAGAAATCTACTATAATATAGTCATAGTAGTTTGTGCACTAGAAACATCAGTATAACTTAACGGCATTTACTAGTTAGTTAGCCCGTTAAAGTAGTTGTGTTAAAATCAAAGTCTCTTGCCCCCCTTAGGCACAGCACGTCCTGTTGGTACTCTGACGTCTCTTTAAGACACCACTACTTAACTACTACCAATGAAGACATAGCCATGTGTCCTTAACAGTATATGGAAGTTTAGGTGCTAATAAGGCTAAGTTTCTGACCTCACAAAAGTTATAAATTTGGCAAAACATGACTAGCCACATCTGCTATTCCACCATAACAAACTAAAATGGGATATATACAGCTCATCATCAAAACTAGACCCAGACATTACTAAAACTACACCACATACTACCAGTAAGAAACACACTAGTTATAACCCCAAACTATGCCACGGTGTAAATTATGTTGCGTCTGAAAAGTGTGGTCCAAGTAGTTTAGCTAAGGTTTTTGAGGCACCAGGCCAGCTGCTTGTAAACTGGAACAAGTACACATAAGACAAGCAAAAAGTTTCCAAGAATTAGATGTAAGAAATACGTTGTCTTTCATGATGCATAATATTGCACAAGGAGCATCACGAAGCACTCCAGTCATTGAAACTTGCTGTCGCCAGTTTAATTCCTGTGTGTATTGAATACTTCCGTGGTATTGCTTTCATCTCTGACTTTCTATATTCCGAACATAAGGCACCATAGGAAGCATGGAGACAAAGACTTATACCATGCTGGTTGAAGCTATTATTTGAGCAATCTAAGGATGGTTTAGTTTGGTATTATCCTATGCTTTGCTATGATACAATTCACTATCACTAGTTCGAAACAAATCAAACTTTGAGCAGCACAATCCTAGGATTTGCCTTGCTATGATACAATTTACTATCACTAGTTCGAAACAAATCAAACTTTGAGCAGCACAATCCTAGGATTTGCCTTGCAATGATACAATTAACTATCACTACTTCAAAACAGTCAAACTATGAGAAGCACAATCCTAGGATTTGCCTTGCTATGACACAATTTACTATCACTAGTTCCGAAAGATAGCTATTTTTCGAAGTGATCAGCACAATCCAGGCTAGTTTACTGCCTTATTATATTGATGATTACATAGCAGTATACGTATGATGCTTACCAGTACAGTTGTGTCCATCAACTGTAAGTACAAATCCAGAATGACACTGGCAGTAGTAATCTCCTTCTGTAGTGTTCACACACTCTTGAGAACACACTTGAGGCATCTCACACTCACCGGGAGCTACAGAGTGTAGAAAACAAACACATGTTCAATAAGCTCTAACCACTCTATAATATAGGGCAAACTGCAATGCACCACAGAGCCGTATTTAAAAGTGGACTATTGTGTAGTTTAAAGGTTAAATATTGCAGTATGATGGTGTGTTGGCGTTTCAGGCTCACCAAGACAACGGTGTTTGTCTGAACTGAGAGTATGGTGAGGAAGACAAGTACACATAAAGCTCCCGTCCGTGTTATTACATCGGTGACATCGTATATTAACCCCTGAATCAGGGTCACATTCATCAACATCTGGAGAAAAACCAAATAGCGCAGCAGATATCAAAATTCTCTATCATTAATCCCTACAAGGAAGTGCTATAACTGTACATAAATTCAAAAATTTAATACAAGTGCCTAAAGTACTGAAACATATTGTGTATGAATCAATGTGATGAAGCAAGGCAAGGCAAATGCACAATTCAGCAACACCCTGGACAGCTTCTCATTCAAAAGAAATTAGATGAGACTTTGAATCCATGACACTATATACTAGACCCAGGTAGGGTATAATAATTATAATGTGTTAGAAAGACCTAATTTACTTTGAAATGCATGAGTGGAAGTTATTATTACACTAACATTAATAGAATCGTTACCTGTGCAGCTATGTCTGTCCTCTGCTAGCAAATACCCATCTCGACACGTACAACTATAACTTCCATTGGTGTTGAGACACTCATGATCACAGCGATGAGCTCCATTTGAACACTCGTTTATGTCTAAAAGAGAAATTGTGCATTGAGCAATCTCATTTAGTCTACATAATATACATAGAAAAATTAAGTGGTTTGCTAACCGATTTAGCTTATATCAGCTTCCAAACTGGTTTAAACTGTCTGTGTAAACGAAGCTTAAGCCTTTATGATAAGTAAGTGGTTTACACAAGGCTACTATTATTGGACCTTTCCTTGCCAAAAAGGCATGAAAATAATTGTTCGGCATACTGTGGGATAGAGTCACTCCACCGTGGGTTTGTAGGTCAAGTAAGTGCTCATGTTTGCCAAGATTCTAGTGTTTTCCTCCTTGTAGTTTAATGGCCGAAAACTTGGGTTCAATATGTAGCAATAACTTTATTGCATTACACAAGCCATCCACGCAATCCCTAAAACTGGTTTGGAAACCAATTTAACTGGTTTAGCTAAGTCGTGTAAAACGGCCTAAACCAGTTTAACAACAAAACACTTTATAGTGTTACAAATTGTTATTATACACTAAACCCATATACATTTTGAACCAGTTTTCAAACTATTTATTTCTTCAAATAGGGATTATGATTCTATAATAATGAATCCGAGGTCTTACCTATACAAGTGGTGTTGTCGTCAAGCGCAGAGTAATAGCCTGGCAAACAAGAACAAGAATAGCCACCCTCTGTATTATGGCAGTTCTGGTTGCATTTGTGTGTACCCTCAGAGCACTCATCAACATCTGAAAAAGTCATTCAAAAATCATGAAACATTCACTTTATGAAGTTATATAATAGAAGGGAAAAGTTTAATGATTACAGGCAAACAACATGATCACCATAGTTATAAAGCATAGAGCAGGTTCTTGATGGGACTATGAGAGAGTTATACCTTTAAGATTAACTAGCTTTAACACAATACCCTCACCTGTACAGTTGTGTGAGTCATTGTCTAGCCTGTACCCAGAGTAACAGTAACAATCATAAGACTCCACTGTGTCCCTGCAACCCTGCTCACATGGACTCACTTCAGCCTCACACTCATTTGTATCTAAGAAAAAGTTATTATCAAACTGTCAATTCACAATTGGCATTATAGAGTGTGTTTTCCTTTTATTGTGCCACTCAAAAAATAATAATTATATGCCCACGATTTACGAAGAGCATGTGCAGAACGGTTGGTCGACGACAAAACAAACAGACAATTCCGTCGTTCAAACGAATAGAGGGCTCACTGCACTCACAACTATTGGGTCTAAGTAATTAGTTGTGGACATATGACTCACTGGTTATGCATGAGGATCCCTCTACTGCAAAACCTCGCGATCTTCTCAAGTTATCATCAGTAACATATAAGTCGTAGTAGCAGCCAATGACAGAGCAGTTCTGACCCAGCTGAAGTTGCCTCTCAGGGGTAGGATACTCGGTATACCACGGCCATTTCTTCTTTATCTGATGTTTGGACAGGTATGCATTCTAACAGGTGCTGGCTCCATTACACTGTTAATTATTAGCTTCTATGAGGCATGGAACATCTACAGTGATACCACAATTGTCATTACGCTATGGTGTGCTTGGGCTTTCTGGGCCCAGTGAGCACGGTGATAAGACTCTCCATATGAGTATATACATAGGGAAAGAGAAAGTTTTGACTTGCTCAATCTGTTATATGATTGCAGCATGAAACATATAAGTTTATCAAGCTAGCTTCTACTCCTTCACCCTAGTCTATCAAGCTAGACCCTTCTCCCGCGTGTGCATAGCATGTCAGGGGAATATTTTTGTATACACCACTTACCGAATAACTCGAATTCCAATATTGGATGTCATTACCCAGGCTACAACGAATAGAGAATGCAACTTTTCCATTCTGGCTCTGCCTAGCAGCGAGTTCCTCCTGAAGTTTGGGCTCTACTTCAACTCTCAGAGTTGGGAACCGTGGCTGCGAACACTCCATGTGGAATGTCACCCGATCTGTGTAGTTTTCTGTAGAAAGAATGTGGAGAAAAGGGCATAAAATGTAGTTTAACACTTTAAATGGGACTTAGGGTCCACTCTGTTCTCGTGTCCAACTCACGGGGGCCCCATCACCAATGCCTACTGGGTCCACGAAACCCAGGCACACTTAGTGCAATGGTGACCACGATAGTAGAATTATTACAGAATGCCATTGTATGCTGTTTTGTCTGAACCTATATACCAGCCACTGGACAATTGCCAGAACTCAATTTCCAAAACCAATCATAGTTCACTTCTACCATGCACTATAATATACTACAGAGTACTGTATAACTCAGTCGATACTATGTCTTAATGTGTTTTTATGTGCACGGCTCTTCTAGCTTAGTATTCAGTGTATTCACAAATCTATTTAAAGCTGGTGCTATTGTATCTGTCTAGTCAAAACACTAGTATCAAGTATACTAATACAAGATCATGTTGTGAACCTTGTGTGTGAATAGCATTA
Organism: Phenganax stokvisi; assembly: GCA_025400075.2. NCBI lineage: Eukaryota > Metazoa > Cnidaria > Anthozoa > Malacalcyonacea > Clavulariidae > Phenganax > Phenganax stokvisi. The sequence continues at coordinate 9,527 of JAODVQ020280097.1, forward strand.
CTGTCTTTTCATCATGTGCAATAACAACGGGGGCGAAACTAATTACTCCCCAAGTCAAAATTTGTTATTAGTGCCATAATTAACGGGGGTTGTGCCCTTTGCTTGACTCTGTTCTAAGCCACCTCATTATTTTCTTTGGAAAAAGCTCTCTCCTATAGGTGCTGCACAATTGCTTGTTCCATATTCTGTTTTATCGAATGGATTAGTTCATGACATTTACATTAACATGTAGAAGGGTTCACTGAGCCAAAATCAATACTGCTAGTTGAATTTTGAAAAGAAAAAAATTGTGTGTGTGTCAGTGAAACTTGAATAAAGAACTAATTCTATTGCACAGACTGTGTCAAAAGAGTTCAAATTTTACTCTATGGTTGTTGTTAGTTATATACCTTTTTCCCGAAGGATTCTATGTATATTTATCAAGTGTATAACCATTATGTTAGCTATTTCTTGAGAGAGAAGTGTATGTAGAGCAAAAATGACATTGTAAAACCTCTTTATAAAGGACAATTCGGAGCCACAACTTTATGTTCATTATACAGGGAACTCCTTGTAAAGGACACCCTTGAATCACTGCTTTCTGTCCTTAGTAATTTGAATCTCTCAATAATTATACCTAAAAGCCTAGAGCATCAACCTTGAGAAAGATTATATTGCAGTATATACAAGCATCTACCGAATAGTATATTTTTAGCCCCATCAAGTACAATGGACACACGGCTATAAGGAGCTTAGGTATTGTTCATTTAAGCTAGGTTCCGCTTTACATACCATAGTCAAAGGACTCCTAGAGGATTATCCAACTGATAAAATTAAGTCTTGCTGAACAGGTTAGTGACTACAACTAAAAGGGTATATACAATAATGGTTTATTCAATTGTAGTGGGGTGATGGGGTACCTTTGTCATACAGGTGTGTCAACAGAGAGCTCTATTCACGACCTGACGACCGAGAGACAATTTGTCTCCCTCGCTTATGTAATATCTACTTCTCTTACATAACATCTCCTTCTTTTCAAACATAATATATACTTACTCCAGATTATGTTTACTTCTGATTATGTAAACAAACAATTACTGCTATATAGTTGAAAGAAACTATGGAAAGATTAAGAAGACAAGCAGACTTATAATATTGGTCTGGGAATAAAATATATCAACAATGTTTCTTTGCTAGAAGCTTTGCCCAGAAGGGTCATTGATTAAATTTGTTTTCACTAGCTTCTGACCTAGCTTCTCATATAACAGAGAACGAAGACATAATTTATTTAAGGTGTACATGCAGCCGCCACCAAAGGATATGTAGGGTACAGTAATTTGGCATGGAATGCTTGTGTGTGGGAGATCCAAGAAGGTTATGTATGGATACTACTGCGGTGGCTGCCACAATACATGGAAACAGTTGCGTCTACATTTTGATCCGGAGAATTGAGCTAGCATTGAATGAAAGAAACTTGGCAGAAAGCAGAGGCCAGCTGTGGATGCCTTCAAGTTACCGAGAATGCATTCGTGACAACAATTCTACCTAAAATTCATCCAGTTTTTTCCTACAGCGTACTATACATATATACCTTATATTGGAAAGGAGGTATTGGTAGTTTGTAAAGGGATATAGGAGAGCATCACTGGTCTATCTATGAATCTAATTGGCTTTAACGAGTGCCTCTTGCTCTATGATAATAAGACTGATATGAATTGTGTGAGTAAGCTTAAAACACCGATGAGCTGACTCTAACAGAGCATCTAGCTGTGCATATCAATGTTATACTAATGTAAGTTCTAAGTAATGATACTAAAGAGGCTTAGATCACACTCAAAGTTGCCATCTAAGACATGGTTATGTCTATAAGATCAACACACTTCAACTGAATGCATGAGTATAAGTATCCGCACATTATAATGTATTACGCAACTCTTGACTATGTTGTAATACTTTATTCGACAATCTGCAAACAAGTATTAGATGCATATGATCTGTTTTATATATATATAGCTAAGCCTTGTATTATCAGTATAGGTGGTATACTGTATAAGAAGTGGCGAATGTTTACTTAAGATTTGGCAGAGACTTAGGCTGTGGGTATTGGATTGTTGAATACCGAGGTTCACACAGGGCCCTTTTTCTTAGCCCACTTTGGCAAGCACTCCTCTGCCACATTCACTTGCCCATTAGTGGCGACCTGGGTCGCAAAAAATTATTGTTAGTACTCTCGCTACATGGGGCCTGTGGCATAGTCTTTAATGCCATTTAGCAGCGTTGGATTTCTGGCACTGAGCTCAAGTACTTCCTTCTTCCAAAAATTACCACACACAAAGAAATATAAGATCCAATTGTAACCACGGCGATCACATGTACATTATTTTCAATGCAAAAATATTTTAAAGTATTGCAATGCAGTTCGGTATTGAACCTGCAGCACAAAAAAACGTATATGTGTGATGACACTAGTGAATACAGTAATGAGTCTGAAACCATTTCGCACAATACCTGCCAAGCCCTGCTTGATGAATAGTAGGTTCTAGCTCTAATTTTACATACGGGCGTGGACTCACCGAACATATCGATGTCTTCTTGGAGAGCTATATTGAATGGGTCTGCTACACAAATCGGGTCGCCTCTGGCTGACGAAGCGATGAAAACGACTGCACAGAGCACCGTCTGTAATATGCACTCGGACTTCATCCTGACTCCTATTTGGACCAAACTGTTGAGTTATATTATTGAGTGCTGAAGAGACTGCAGCTGTGCAATGAAGATTGCTGAACGTGGGAGCAAGATCCGAATTTCTAAGAGAAACGATGACTCTCAGATAATACACCGATTCTCCTACTCCCACTGGTCCTGCGGTACACTTCAGCTGTTTTATACTCGCTCGGCCGTGAAATAATCCTCAGAGAGAAGCCGTTGCAGTTATGATAGCCGGAGCGGAGACGATGTGAGCGGTCGCACGTAAAGCGCATCGAGCAAGGTTTTGGCGAACTTTTAGCCCGTCATAACTAACTCCAGACACGGCGCCCGGCGCGCACGGCGTCAGGTTTGCTGCACATGCGCAGTTTATTACCGCCAAAATTCAATCCCTTTTGAAAAAATATCGTTAACAAACTGAAAGAGGGCGCTGTATCGTGTGTATTCCAAATGATAGCTTCAAC
>JAODVQ020280203.1:0-12675 GCA_025400075.2 Phenganax stokvisi
TGGTAATAGAAGTCAAATATCTGCTGCCAAGCTTTATATTCATTAGAATAAGATCAATATTTGTTTATAAGTTGTATATCTGTTTGTGGAAGCTGTGAATTAGTGACCAAAAGTTGTATAAACGTGACAGAAGTATTATTGAAACAAAGGCGCCCCATAGGGTCTCCTCTGAAAATCTTATAAATTTCAAATATTTCTTTGGTAAAATTAGCTTCGTATCTTTTTTCGAAAAAATTCTTATACTTACTTACTCTTACTTTTTGACCTATTTTATATTTTGGTAATGGATATTGCCCAGTCCAATGCCCATATAAAATATTCCAAACCTGATCTGAATTATGTTTATTCACATCTACAGGTTTCATCAAAATTTTACTATGTTTTGTATGATTATAATTGTAGGCATGATCAATTAAAACGTCGATCCATTTATAAGTACCTTTTGAGTAAAAATATTTCTACATGATCATTTTTAAAGTTCGGTTGAAGCGTTTCACAATAGCAGCTTTTCTTTCTGAGTTTGTAGAAAAATATTTAATATCATGATTTTCTAGTAAATTTTTAACCCCCACATTGTAAAATTCTTTTCTTTCAACAAATTGTATTTTATCTGGGTAGCTTTCAAATCTAGTCTTAAATTCTTGTAATAACTCATCTACGGCTGCGCTCATGTTTCGAGTGTCTTTCTTTATTACGGGAATTGCAAAAGCAAATCTAGACAGTATTTCGACCCAGTTAAAATCCAATTAAAACCATTATTTTTGTATCTAAGTTTACTCATGTCTACGAAGTCTAATTGTAATTGTTCTGCTAAGTTTTTTACAAACGTTTTTTGAGTTTTATACTTCTTTACGATTTTTTTATATCGAGAATAGGTATATTGCTTTTTTAACCAAGCTTTTATTTGTTTTCTAGTTATAAGAAGGCCGTCTTCTAAAGCTTTTCTATAAAGTGTTTCTACACCTTTATAACCAGATTTAGGATCACAATAAAGATTTCCTAATTCTTGTTCGTTTTTAAAAGCACTTACGCGGCCTTTTTTCTCATTCATTTATTATATAAATTTTTAACTAAAATAAACCTCCATTAATATCGATCCTACGTTTTCGTTAACGTTGGAACTTGTCCAAAAACTTAAATTATTATAAATTCCTTCTCTTACTCGTAAAGAACTTTCTATGTCTTTATATCGTGTTACAGATCCAGATAATTTTTGTTCTGTCGTAATAGGTAAAGTAACTATAAAAGAACTTAGTTTTCCATGCGTGTCGAAATTTTTAGAACAGTCCACGATATCACAATGAACAGTTATATACCTTAATCCAAGATTGATATCAGCTGGAGATTCACTTTTTGTCCAAGTATTAGGAGCTATTTTTTTATTTAAAGAGAATCCTAATAACGTTCCAAAATGATATAAAGATAAGTTTTCTGTCTCGTGGAAAATATTAACATGGTTGTCTTGCGTGGCAGAAAATTTAATATTTTCAGAAGCTAATTTGCACAGATGTCCTTAAAAGTATAATAGCCTTCGTTTAAAACTACGTCGCGATTTCCAACTTTTATGTTCTTATATTTATTCTTGACGTTCTTAAAGTCCCAAAAAACACTTGCTGTTCTTACGAATAAGCAATCCCCATGTTCTATTTTTATATTTCTATCTAAGAAAATATTTTTGGAATGGTTCTCTATAAACAGGGCAAGCTTGTTCATTTATTATAAAAGAAAAAAAATCCATTCTAATACTATTTAGATAAAAAAAGTATTGTAATAAAATGGCATCACTAAGTGGTATAGCCGTAGGAACAGACCGATTATTTCCACAGTTAAATCCTATGTTTAAAAAATACAACGGAAAAGATTATGAAAAAGCCATGAAATTAATCAAAACTTTGAATAGATCCGAGGCTAAACAAAGATTCTTAAAAAAATATCCAAACGCTGATATATCACGTTTTAGTTTTGAAGCTCCCGTAAACAAAGTACAAAGCTCCCGTGAAGTAATCTTAAAACTAGTAGATGACGTTTATTACAAACCTTACAAGTACTCAAAGTATAGATATGGAATAGGAACTCCTAATTTTAAGAACAACAAAGAATGGAAAATCTCTAGGCTTACCCATGCCTTGGCCAGAAATATGGTTTGTTGGAGGTGAGATTCCCGAGTTTTCTCGCTTGATTTATCCGAAAGATCCGAACAGACAAGGCTGAAGACGACATCCTATAAAAGATACAAAATTTCAAAGACCCATAAAACTAGAAGAACCTTTGGAAAACTTAAAAATGTACGTAAGCGATAAAGACTTTTTTCTAGCTTGATTAGCACCGGTAAAAGTAAGATGGTCGGATGGTAAGAAAATGAGTCAAGACCTGTTAGACATAGGAAATGTTGATTTTAATTACAAAGAGCCTTAATTCACCATGTTATGTGGAATGTACGTCGCGAGTTTTATTTGTGGTATTAGTTTACAAAATCAAAAAGAACTACAAGCCCATCCTATCATAAAATCTTTAGTTAGATATCATCTTTACTTTCAAATGAGAAAATTTATGAAACATCCCGAGCTTTTAAAAAAAATCGTGACCAATGCTGATCTAAAAAACATTAAAAAACATATTCCCATTCTATACATTGAGGTAGACTCTACCGATACAGACTTGGATGGAAATTACTATAGATTAAAAGGTACAAAAGAACTCTCTAACCAAGATTGGGCTAGTTTTATCGCTTACGAGTCCAACGGACTTACGAGTCCAGGACAATTGTTATTTCAAGATTCTATAGAAAGTTATGTTTATTGTGTTTTAGGAGCTCAAGCCAACACTAGATGGAGTATCGTGAATCACGGAACAAAATCTTTACAAACTCAAAACGTGTTTCGAAAATTAGTAGAGGCTACCATTGTTCAAAGTGACACGACGATATTAATTTCGAATATGAGAAGAGCGATAGCTAGTACAAATGTGGTCTTAAACATGGTGATTAGTCCAGGTATTATTTTAGTTCCTTCCAAGATGATAATTATAGAAAAGCCTCTTCCTGGTTTTAATAATTTTCTAACCATAGGTACGAGTGACATGAGATTTGGAGAAAATAAGCAAGTTAATTACTTAAAGCTAATAAGGCGCGAAGCGGATACAAACCATTCTATTCTAGATAAAGATTTTGATAATAAGCACAAAACACGCGCAAAAACCGTTCCGGACATTAAGCATAAGCGCGAAGCAGATGCAAGGCGTCCTTCTTATCTTTTTGAAGTATCAGGCATAATGTTAATAGCTGGAATACTCGTTTCTCAATATATTTTTTATAATAATAAATGGCAATGTATTTTGGATATGAAAAAAACGAGCAAAGCGAGTTACGAGGTGTTAATAATAATATAAAAGAAATCAAAGAAAAACTAGAAAACATACAGACAGAAACAGAGAATAAGAAGTCATTTATATTATCCAATTGATCATATATCGTTGCTAATCGAGGATTTTCTGCGGGAAATCAAAGAAACCTAAATTCTATTCGAACAGATATCAACACGAATATAACAAATATAGCAAACAATAGTTGTCTTATATCCACAAATAGAATATTATCTGTGATAAATAAAGATAAAATCAGATCAAACAAAACCTTAAGTGAGGCGAATAAGGGGCCAGCTGCAGGTAACATGATAAGCATAAGAGACTTAAAACTCGAGCTAAAAAACGATATTTCTCGATTAAGATCATATTTTATGTTTTAATTTTTATTGAAAAGCTTAGATCAAAACACCTGGACAAACCCTTCTAGTATTAGATTAGGATATCCTTCTACTCTTATTATGCCTCCCAACGTAAACGATAACACAAAGGTTAAACTACTTTATCAAGTTTTTGATAATGAGCAAGACCTTACAAACCTTAGTATGGAATGCGAACTGACTATTTACTAAAAAAATGGTGAGAAAATTATGACCAATGTATTAAAAAAGAACTTTAGTGTAAGAAAAACTGATAATCATCACATCATGGAGTTAGATAGCTAGTTTAGTCTTATCGACTACGCAAAACACTTTAATAATATCGATGACATTCTTGCGTTTTTTATAAGTTGCCGTCAAACAAATCTAGTAAGTATCACAAATGAGTCTGAGTTGCATGTTGTGGTTGAATCTTAAAATCTGTTTGGTTGATTTTTGAGTAAATTTTAAGTAAAACACGTAGTGGTTGATTTTTAAGCAACGTAGTCGCACAAAGTGCTTATAATCTGTTTGGTTGATTTTTGAGTAAGTTTTAAGTAATTTTAAGATGATCTTGAGTTATCTATGATTTTACTTGAAATCTGTTTGGCTGATTTTTGAGTAAGTTTTAAGTAATCTATAAATAAATGAGTGAAGAAACTAAGCAAGACAATACTCGTAAAGAAGATACACAAACACTTACTACTCAGAAAAAATAAAAAGTTCCAAGAAGAGTAGAGGCTGGAAAGCGTCTTGCACGGATTTCTAAAGAAGCTAACGAAAGAAAAAAGAAAAAAAATGCAAGAAGAAAATAATAAGATCGAAGGCTGCGAAGCGTTTAAAGAAACCTCTTTTGAATTTTCTACTCATACTTCGACTATAATAGTTTCTATACTTAGTATTGGTATGATTTCTTACATGTATTTTAAAAATAACACAAAACAAAAGATAAAACCTGTAGATGATGAATCTGAGAAAGTTTTAGATGATAATAAAGAAAAAAATAATGAACGTAGTAAGTCTAAAAAAGCTTTAGAAAATTTTGATTAAAATCCTAAAATTCTTTTTTTTTCATAAATAAATGAGTACTAAGAAAGAATATATCAATCAAATTTATGACGCAGGACTTTTAACTTTGTCTGCAGTAGGAGTTTCTATGGTAAGTAAAAAAGTTTCAGGAGAAAATTTATCAACACCACAAAGTCTCCAGGGCACTTTTAAATTAGCTGGAGCTGTGATGTTAGGTTCAGTTTTGGTGAGATATTTAGAAGACAAGAAAATAATCCCTGAAAAAATACAAAGCTAGTTTGTTATAAATAAAAATGACTTCTATGGTAGCAGGAGGATTATTTAACGCATTTGCTTTTGCTGGAGCTGGAATTTTATTTTCTAAATTAAATCATTCTAATTATGAGAAAGAAATGAATAGACATAATTTAGCCATGGAAAAATTATCAAGAGATAAAGAAGCTTAATATGAAAAAGAAGTAGCAAGAAAAGACAAGGAAATGCGTTTACGCCAGGAATTATCCGATGCTATAAGAGACATAAATACCACAAATAAGAATCCAGAAAACCTTAAAAAAATGTTAAGTAATACTAGACTAGAATGGACTCCAGAACCAAGATTAGAAGATTATTATAAACCTAGTAAAGAAATGCAAGAGTATCAACATATTGTCATGGGAATCTCAGGAATATTAAGTGGACGGTTAATAGGAAAAATAATCTAAAAAATTTTTTAAAATGTTTATCTTATGGAACGTGATAAACATTTTTTTTACATGTTTTTAAACTTGTTAAGATGAAGAGTCTCATCTTCTATTTCTTTTATCCAATGTAATTTAGCACTAATAATTTGCTCATAAGGTAATTGAATAGGAGTGATAGATCTTATCATTTTTATCTCAAATTTTGTTCTCTCTTTTTTCACTCTCTAATATATTTAAAGCTTCTTCAATTTTTTCTGGAGTCATTTATTATAAACCACCTTTTCTTAATTTATAATATCCATAAGGTAGGGTGTTTATTCCATCTTCTAATTTGATTCTTTTATCATTATACGCGTATAAAGCTATCTTATTCACCGTTTCTGAGAATACATCGTGTTTTCTATTTCTTATAACATTCATAGATCTCTTAACAGGTTGTCTTGTTTGTAAACATTTTTCATAATGTCCAAATCTTAAAGTCTTTTTAATAACATCTTTCTTTAATCCTTTACACATGACTACTTCTTTGGTTATTCCGTTTGTTTCTTCTTTCTTATAAGCATACAACTTTGGTCTTACTCCTGCATAATTTGTTATCTGAACACTTCCACATTCGTCCTTAAACATACCTGGAACTTTCTTATTTAAACCTTTTATAATATAAGGATTATCGGTAATTATTTCAGAAGCATCAAAATACTTTTCTAAGTCTGGAGAAATGTCTTTGTAGAAGTCTTCGGTTTATATCTCATAAAGTAAAGAATCAGTATCTGTAAAACGTAATTTTGCTTTCTCACCATATTTCTTTTTTATGTAACCATAATGGAAATCGTACATAAGACTTTTAGAAATATCTAAGATACTCATCCCTACATAAATGAGTTTGTCTAAAACTAGTTTTTTCTTATATTTATGAATGGCCACGAGGTCTTCATCGAATATCGTAAAAGATTTAAAACTTGGCATTTTGGCTAATTTCTCTATTCTTTCTACATTGTTTACTAATTCTATATCCGTTCTATTACGAATGTTTTCCATAGTTTTACCAAAAACGGAGTTTTTCATTAATTTAAAGAAATCTTTCTCAAACTTATTTTTAGACTTGGTTCCTAAGTTAGTGTTCTTTGCTATAGAAGGCTTCAACCATTCTGATTCTTCAAAACTAATACCTCTCTGTATCTTTTTTAAAACTAACACCATTTTTAAATAATATTTTAAGATTTCATGATGAACGACATAGTTACGTTTATCATTTAAGTTTGGAATTAATTTCTCAACGGAGATTCCTTCACCTAAGTTTGTTTTTATTTCCTCTGGAGCTAAAGGATTATCTTTATAATCATAAAGATGATCTGGATAATCGAGATCTACTTCTAAGATACATCTTCTACTCTTACCAAGGTTGGTCCAATTTTTTACCTCCTTATGAGTCATCCACTTAATATCATGTGTAGGAAGTTTTTGCATCATGGCCCACCCATATAAGTTATTAGCATCTAAATAAGGAATATAAATACTTGGTCTTGTGGGATCGTTTTTCTCAAGGTATTTATTATTTACTTCGATGCATCTTTTTACGATCACAGAAATTCCTCCCCGACTACCTTTTTCTATCATTAACTACATGTCTTCTTGTGATAATTTTTCTAATCTAACTCTAGTAGTTTTTAAGGACGCATCCCAAGCTAATCCTGGAGAAGTATAATACCATGCGGGGTCTAACTCGTAATTTTCGTGACATGTTTCTCTAAATCTCGCAAACACATCTGCAAGTAATATTACATCTGTAGTTAAATAGAGATCATAGTAGTCTTTTAAGGTTTCCATGGAGAACATTTTCCAAACGTTTTCCGCGTGTTGATAGTCCTCATCTTTTATATGCTCATCATTTAATTTGAGTAAAAAGCTTCTTTTGTAGGAAGTGATGTCTCTTGTAAACGTTCAAAAGAGTCCATATAATCATAAGGAAAGACTCCTTTTCTACGAAGTAACTTAAACTGTTCTTCCTTAGGGAAAAATATCTTCAATAATTTTAAGTCTTGATCTTCTAGAATACTTACTAACGTTTCTAAACTAGAACCCATAAATTTAAAAGAGTCTAAACATCTTAATTGCATTTTAATCGGTTTATTATTTTTATCTACATCTACAGAAAGATATTTAGTAAAACGTATATATTTCCCATCATTTTTTGGAATGCAAGAGATTCTTCCCGGAGTTTTACTTAAGGATTTCATGAATAGATGAGAATCGTATCCTTCTAGATTATGAAAAATAACTGGAATAAATTTTGATTTTTTCATTTTTAGATTACAACTATTATGAGCAGCGCCTCTATATTTTCCAGTGAAATGACGATGATCCTTAACTTTATCATCGTTTAAGCTTTCTTCACAAATATAACAAGTTGTAGCATCGTTAAAATCCTTAATATCTTTATTGGTTAAGTTTATTTTCTTTGGGTTTTTATAAAATCTATCATAGATTTCTTTAACTTCTTTTTTTATTTTTTCTACAAATAGTTCTTGTACGCTTATTGAAGCTTGAGGGTCATAAGTGTAATTAAATAATTTGGGTTTACAAATAGAATCATCAAAACATTTTACTAAGTAATAAAAACCACTAGGAACATGTTCTTGATATTGTAAAGTATTTTTTCCGAAACGTTTTGTCATAGGTTTTAAGATACATTCAAAATCGACATATATCACAAACTCGACATTATTTTTTCTATAATGATTCTCAAAAGAAAAAAAACTATCTGGATCTGGAAGTATAGTTTTTACAGGCTCATGCTCTTCACAATATTTTTTATGGTCTAGGAGAGTTTTTTCGTTTTTAAAGTGTTGAAGACAGAAGTCACAAACATATTTCTTATATTTATTTTTAGTTAAGCTCAAGTTAATGAATCCAGAAAAATGATTAATAACCGTGTAATGTTTATCTTCTAAAAGTAAAAGTCTTACGTCTAGGGAATCATGAATAATACATATGGGAAATATTTGTTCTTCTTCATAACCAAATAAATTAATCCTTAAATTATTATTTCTCTCGAATTTTCTTATATCTTCTAAAGGTGTAGGAAATCTGATGACGCTGCAATTAAAAGCCTTATTTACTTTTCTTCTAAAATATTTATGAATTCTCTCCTTATGATGGTCTTTTAGATCCTTAAATGAAGCTATACCAATAGCCCATTTAAAACATTTTTGGTCAGGTATACCAGTTTCTTCATCCATAAAATTAATTTTAGGATTTATTATGGCTCTCTAACTTCTAAGCTTTTTTGGGGTGCTAACATAAGAAGATCCTTTTAAAGGCTTATATTTTGCCGTATGAACATGTAATTCTTTTAGAGACTCTAATTCCCATCCAGAGCATGCTTTTTGTTTTTCTAAAAAATGAAGTACACATCTTTTTCACCATCTTATCAAAAATCTCTTCTAAGTCAGACCCTTTTAAAATTCTAAAATAACCTGAACTAAAATGATCCACATCCTCTTCTTCTGTATTATTAGTCATTGGGTTTCTTTTTATCATCTTACAAATTAAAATTAATTCGACCTTATTATTAATGAGAGTTTTAAGATGTTCTATAATTGTAGTTCTTTGCTCTTCTAACCAAGACTTTGGATCAAGATTTTCATCATCCTCATCAGCTATAAGTACATATGATTTTAATCTTCCTTTTAAAGCAGTTTTCCATTCCTCAACTTCTTTTTTCTTTTTATTCCAAGGAAGCTTGCTTAAAGTCTTAGACATAAAATCGTATATCTTATTTCTTACATTTTTAGGAACAATACCTACCATTATATCATAAAAATTATTTAATGCATTATACATTCTAATACCATAGGAATCGGAATTATTTAAGTTTTTCTTTTCTATCGTCCTTTGTAATATTCTCACTAATAGGCTTAGCCACAGATTTTCTTTTTGACCTTTCTATGTTGTAATTTAATTTCTTAAGATAAGATTTCCTTTTACTTTGTCTCATTATCTCTCTAATATACTCTTTATTAGATGGATAAGATGATATAGGATATTTTTGAAGGTTCTTCATGAAGTACTCACAAATAGATTGAGAAGATGCTTCTTCACTTTTTCTATCTTCCTTATAGGAAATTTAGCACTAGTTGGAGCCAACTTAATACTATACGGATCAAAAGAAGGATTTCCGAATATTTTCCTCATAGTTTTTGTAATATTTTCTGAAATAGGAACTTTCTTAACACTCATGTCTCTTCTATTTACAGTATTTTTCATAATTGATTTCTTAAAGTTTGAGGTCATCGTTCTTGTTTTATTTTCTGGATTAAATTCTATTTTTAAAATTGATTTTTTAAAATTGATTTTTCAACGTTTGAGGTCATCGTTCTTGTCTTATTTTCTGGATTAAATTGATTTTTTAAAATTGATTTCTCAACATTTGAGGTCATCCCTCTTGTCTTATTTTCTGGATAAAATTGATTTTTTAAAATTGATTTTTCAACATTTGAGGTCATCGTGCTAGTCTTATTTTCTGGATAATTTTTAAGCATAATGCTGACTCAGCACAATCACGTGACCTTGACCTTGACCTTGGCTTAAAATACGCATAATAGTAGCTTATAAGGGTGCTTTGGCGCCATCTTGGAAAGCTCATTAATTAATCATAAAATTATTGCACAATATTGTTTTTTCATAATGCTGACTCAGCAAAAAATATAAAACGGATCTTGAGGTCACCCAATTCTTTTTTAAAAATGGCGCAAAAGTATATTTTACTATTAGAAACTGTCCTGAAAGTGAGCTTTTTACTCAACTAACCTTCCTTCTCTTTGGCTTTTTATCTCAAAGGGGTACAATTTTTGAACAAGTCTTGACAGATGTATTGGTCGTCCTTTTGAAATGAATCTCACTTTTGATCTTCTAACTACACGATCCTCACCCTCGACCAATGCGACTACAATACCGACTTTCCCCTCAAATCTCTTTCGGTGCTCATCTTCAACTGGTACAACATCTCTTATCTGTAGTCCAGTAGCTGCCTTATTACCCTTGTTTTTATGAACTTCTCTAAGACTACTCAGATTCTCTTTTCTCCACCTGTACCAGAAATGTTCTAATCTATTACAGATATCTATATCTAGCTGTATACTCTCGTTCTCCTCTTGCTATTTCAGGTTCATCTGCTACCTCAAGAATTTAAGTAATTCTTCTACCAAATATGAAATGAGATGGTATTAAGACTTCCACTTCTACTTCATCATACTCATATGTTAACGGTCTAGAATTAAGCATGCATTCTTCTTCAGCGAACATTGTTGTTAGTTCTTCATGCGTCAACGTTGCTCTTCCTATTATCTTTCGCAAAACATTGCTTTGCACTACCTACCATTCTTTCCAAGGGCCAGTTTATATATGAGAGGCGGGACGGGACTTTGCCGGGACGGGATGATGAATGGGGTTCCCGGCACGTACTTGTTTTTGTTTCGTTTTTCGCCTTGTGTCTATATGTAACTAAGCAGGACGTTTTTCGTCCCGTCTCGCCCAGGCGAGATCCCGGTTGAAGCAACCGGGTCCCGCCCCAAGCGAGACGTCTTCCTTCTTGTAAATGCTCCGTTCCGCCTACCGGGACAATTTTGCATATAAAATTTTTTACAAATTCATACGTCCCAGGTATTCCCGCGACAAAACGTCTTGTGTGCAAAGCAAACATGTAAATGCTGGATGAATATAGTCCTGTCCCGCCTCCCCGTATAAACAGGCCGTAAGAACCAAGCACACCAGGGTATTCTTTCTAAGTTGAACTTCTATTCTATTCTTTTGCTAGTATATGACCCTGGTTTTTTATTTCAGGATGATGAAACAGATTGGGCAAATCTCGTTCGATTCCCCAGAAGGTTTTTGCATTGTGGGAAAAGATTCGGGTAGGCATTCCCCTTCGTGGTGTGAACCTCCTCAAGGAATGCATAAACGCTTGTGTAGTATTTCTTCTATTAATTCCAAGTGCACTGCTCAAGTGACGTAGCATGTAAGCAAGGCAATGTATACTCTCTTCATGTTGCCTGGCGCCTGCTTAGCGTAATGTGGCCCCGCAAAATTTGACCCCACCTTTGAAAATGCTAGCGCTCTAGTTAAGCAAAACACTGATAGTGCTGCTGTTTCTGGTTGTTTGTAAGACCGGCGAATCAGTTTCTTAGAGTAATGCATGCACTCAAAATTTTCTTAACAACCAGCCTGCTTTTTGGGACCCAAGACTTTGATCTTAATCCAGCCAAAGTTGATCTTACTCCGCAATGGTTTACCTTGTAATAATATTATTATTTAAACAAAATACCAAAATTGGTACATCGATGACACAACAACACTCAAACTAATATACAGAATACAACAGATACTTATAACAAAAAGTTAGAACTATTGTATAAACGACTGAAGAAAAACAACAACATAGAATTGTCAGCTTAGGTTAGCAAAAGCATTTAGAACGTCAAAACAGTATTTACTCACTACTTGAAATATAGATTTGTCTTGCATTGATAACGTATATTTAAATAGCACGTCGGAGTCAAATAAGCGGAAAGAGCTATTTATTTTGTTTAGACTATCAGTAAATTTCTTTCTGAGGTTAGTGAACTTGACGTTTGTACAAGAGAATAAAAAATGTTGTTCATTTCCAACCTCGTTTGGATCGCAGTGATTGCATAGTCTATCACTGTATGGAAGATTGTTGTAAAGTACACTTTTAACAGGAAGTTTGTGAGGTGAAATCCCTAACTTTGTAACGGCTTGACGATGTTGGAAATTGCCAATTTCCGTTTGATATTTTTCTTGTTTAAAATGGACTTTTATATTTTTGTAAACCCTTAACTTGCCACTATTCTCACTGGGTTGAAACTGTTTTGTCCAATATTCCATAAAGGATTCTTCGAGTCTGTTTTTCAAATAATGGCAAAAATTTTGTTCTTTTAATGCTGATTTGAGCGGTTCAGTTTGCAAGTTGCTATTTTCTATTCCAGCTAATTGTAAAATATATTTGACAAATATTATTGGATTTAGGTTAAGGTCCGTACAGACCTTCGCTGCTTCACCCACAAGTCGGTATGGAAACGAATTGCTTTTGATACGGAACTAATATTTCACTACATATTTGGCTATTTGAATAATCAAAAGGTGTCCTCCGCAGTTCGGAATAAACAGCCACATTTGTTGCTTTTGAATGAACACCTAAGATTCTTTTGCAAAACTTTAAATGGAGT
>JAODVQ020280308.1:0-12674 GCA_025400075.2 Phenganax stokvisi
ACAATTTTGCTAATGCACTCGCCAGTCAACCTACTCGATCACATACACTAAAATAGAAAAATCGCAGTAAAAATCGCCCGTGTGGACTGGCCTTTCGGAAAAGTAGCTCATCGTATATACAAGTTGGTGTAATACAGAAAAAAACACTGTAGGCATGCTCTAGACCACTTACTCTGTAACTCATGAGTCCTTTTCGTGAAAACAAAATCAAAGCCTCATTGACGTCAACAGCAGCATCTTCTGAAGAGAACAATACCGGCAAAGACTTCAGCAAAAAGTAAGTCGAAAATTGCGATGCATAATGTATCATAATAGTAGTTATTATACAAGCCTTTATCAGTGGCGTCCAGTCTGGAATATTTCTGAATATCAATTTTCGGAGTACATTTCTCTATTGGAATCCAGGAATACGTCTCTGGACAAGCCAAATATGACGGAGAGTATTGACCCTAAAAATCAATGTAAGGCCATCACTCAGAGGGGCAATTTTTCCTTGAATTTTAATTTGCTCGTGTGCCATGAAATTGACAAGGGTTTTCTTGACAAAAAGCCTTTTTCAAAAGAACATCATGCCAATTTTTGTTCAAGGTAAGTTCTGGATGCATGTGCCCGTCAAGGAAAACTTGTTCGTCATCCACACGAGCAAGTGAAGTTGTTAAGGAAAATCGTTTATCTCAACAGGACTTAATAGCTATTGTATGTCATCTTGACAATGAAAACTCAAGTTGTCTAAATAAAAAAAGAGTACTTGGATCCATAAATATCATACCTTATATCTCATCTTTTGACAGGAATGAACGTAAAAACCCATGTAATAATATTTCAACTGAGCGCTTGATTTATGAATTTCCCTTGTTAAATGCAGTTCTCTAAAACCGAAAAGAAAAACTAAACCATTCAGACAATTATAACAGAGTTTTAAAACAAGTGAAATTGCTCGCGTTTAAGACGAAAATTGACTAGAGGTTTTCAATCGTCAAACTTGTTTGTGGTGCACTCAAGCTATTATATGTATAGGCATTTTTAGGATTGATGTTTACGGCGAACCGCTAACTGCTAACGGCCACAAACGTACGGCAAATTTTAATTCGCATTACATTGTAATATCAACAGTTTTCTCGAGCCAAGTTGCGAAACCACGCTTCATTTCATTATACAGGTTCCCATAACATCGTACAACTGACATAGTTGACTTTATGAGTAAAGTAAAAAACCAATCCCGAAAACACATTCATTCTGTCTGAAGATGACTTTGGAATAAAGTCGAAAATTTACAGTTTCAATTTGCGTCTTGTTTTTGAATAATATATTATTCTCAAGATGTCTTGTATTTTCGGAATTTGTTTTTTCACTTTACTTTTTTAAATTGTCGGCCGGTCATGGTTTTATATAGTTGACTTTGAAATGCGACTTAAACTTTGCCGTTTGCAGTCAGCAGTTTGCCGTAAGCGTCAGTCTTTAAGGTTTTTAGTGAACTTGTCAAGAAACTTGTCACGGAAAACTTGTGCGCCCCAGTCCTCTCACCTCAAAGCGGAGTAGACGCCAAGTGAAAGAAACGAGTAATCTGTATCATAATAGAAGTATACTGATGATATGCAATATGGCAAAATGTCTAAAACTCCAACAGCGATCAAATTGCCATCTAAGAAAAACTGCTCATGAAATGAACCCCAACCAGTCGTTGGAGTAGATGAATGTTTTTCAAACTAGAAAAAGAAGATGAGAACAAATATTTTATGCAAATTTGTTTATGGAACTAAGATCGACTTCTACAATTTACGCGTTAAAATAAAATTATTCCTGCTTCTTATTTTCTTACCAGAAGAGGCGAATCCACAAGGAAACGTTTGAACTAAAATGAAAAATAAAGAAAAAAGTGTATCAAAGTACAATAAAGCGAAAATAGCTCAATTTTGAATCAAAATCAGTCCAATACTACAGGTATATAAAAACTCGCTCAAAGAGTGTACGCATAACAAGATAATGACAGCATAATAACAGTATGCACTATAACCTCTGACTTAAACTGTAGTATACTGTATTATCTAACGCGCATGCCTACCTGAATGAAACCGCAATCGTCAGGTTCGTCGCCGTGTATGTTCATTTGATATTTGGCAAACACTCGATGCGAGTTATGTAGGGTGCGTTCAAAATCCTCATTTTCCATATCAACTTTGACAAGCTTCACCTAGCGACAACACAGAGTATTTTACCCTTTTTGCTGGCGCTTATTTTTGCCTGCCTAGTTTGTTACTCTGTCTAGCCCCAGTTCCCTAACAAGTTTACTCGCTCGTGCGTGCGACGGATGATGCGAAATAAAGCTGAAGTGATTTTTCCAGTTCGTGAAAAATTTTAACGTTTTATTGTAGATTGGACTGATTTTGATTGACCAGAAAAATAATTTAGGAAGCTAAAAATCATGTTTTTACCCTCTTTTCATTGAGTTTCTCGGGTTTGTCTTTGTGAACGTCTGTTTGGTATTTACAAAACAGTTCAAACGATTGTTTATAGGTTTTTTGGAATTCAGGGGAATCTTGATCACACTTTAACAAAACGCACTATAACACGGACAAAAATCTTGCAGTCAAAGCTGTAGTCAGATGCAAAGCTCTCTAATATCTAGTAGTTACAGTCGTCCTCGTAGTCAAATCTAAAGCTCTCTAATATCTTTTAGTCACCTTCGTCCTCGCAGTCAAATCTAAAGCTCTCTAATATCTTATAGTCACAGTCGTACTCGTAGTCAAATCTAAAGCACTCTAATATCTTTTAGTCACGCTCGTCCTCGTAGTCAAATCTAAAGCTCTCTAATATCTTGTAGTCACAGTCATACTCGTAGTCAAATCTAAAGCTCTCTAATATCTTGTAGTCACAGTCATACTCGTAGTCAAATCTAAAGCACTCTAATATCTTTTAGTCACAGTCGTACTCGTAGTCAAATCTAAAGCTCTCTAATATCTTGTAGTCACAGTTGTACTCGTAGCTATAGCCATACTCGTAGTCAAATCTATCGTAGTCAAATCTAAAGCTCTCTAACAATATCTTGTAGTTGCACTCACACTGGCTATCAAATATAATGCTCCCTAGTATGTCATAGCCTACGTACTTCTAATCTGTGTTTTGATTGGTCATTTGGCAAATGAGCAGCAATGAGCTCTTCAAAACTCTTGCTCTCTTGCTCTGAACTTTGTTTAGATTGCTCAGATATCTAAAAAGAAAATATTCACTTCAAAAAATGTACTTTAATTCATTATTGTAAGCATTAAATATCAATTACTAGTGCCTTAGACCTGGCTAGAGAGCCTTTCTCTGAATTCACTTGGATCAGAGTTCGGGTCTCTACTAGTAACTTACTGGGATCCTAGTAGGATCCTAGTAGGATCTTGCAAGAGACATACCAGGATCCTATAGAATCCTATTAGGATCCTTCAAGATACTATAAGATCCTATTTAGGATCCTACAGGATCCTATTCAGGATTCTGTTTAGGATTTTTACCAGGGAAAGATGCCAATTACCTTAATTCCCTTAGCAGCAAGTTTCTGACGTTTTCTTTCCATTCTCACTAATTTAGCTTTCTGACACTTTGGTTTAGTTGGATCTGCTCCAATACATTTGCTTTCTAGAAGAGGAGAAATTAGGACAACAAAGATTTAGAGAAAATGTGCAAAAACTATACAAAAAATTACCAGAAATGCACACTACTATGTCTTTAATATATTTGC
This sequence comes from Phenganax stokvisi, assembly GCA_025400075.2. Taxonomy (NCBI): domain Eukaryota; kingdom Metazoa; phylum Cnidaria; class Anthozoa; order Malacalcyonacea; family Clavulariidae; genus Phenganax; species Phenganax stokvisi. Next base: position 3,725 of record JAODVQ020280308.1, read on the forward strand.
ATAAACCTGATGATGGTTTTGGTTCCAGTTTTTCTTGTTTCATATTTTCCTCAAAATTCTTGGAACTCACAGCAGGAGAATTTTCAGTTTTATGTGTTTGGTCTGGAACAGATAACTGCTCTGCAATTGAATTTCAGATTTGCATAATTACAAACAAATAATTTCCAACAACTAGCAATTGAAATGTTGTAGATTTACCTTGATTTGTTAAAAACTTTGCTATTTTTTTCAGCGATTTCTTGTGTGATTTCGAAGGAATGAACTTTGTTGCATCACACCTTTTAAAAAATAAAAATGATTGTCTGGCATTTTTCACGAGAAAATATATACAGACTGCAATTAGAAATTTACCTTATAGTGTACAAAGGACAGCACGTTTTTTTCATATTAGGTTTGTACAGATATTTGCCACTTCTGTGTAAACAGAAAATGCAATTCAGACTTGTCAAGTACTAGGCTAGAAAATGGACATGAAATGGGCATCAATCCTCAAGAGACCCTGTACTCACCTTCGCCATCCCCTGTCAATCAGATCTTGATAGTCTTCACAAGTCAGCTGGTGAGCCCACATCCCTGAAAATATTGTATTTTCTAATGCAATAGGTGATAAAAGTCCAACAGTCTTCCTGGGCAACAATTATTAGGTGATAAATCAAGTAAAGCATTAAAGAGGACGTCAATTGCTGCACACTCAATTTTATTGTAGATCAAATTGTTGCTTCAGTGTACATGCAGTCATAGTTCGCTTTTGACAAGCTTTTTGTCACCTAGCTGAAGCCTCTGAGTATGCTCTCAATACATATATAGACAAACAGGAATGCAGCAAATTGCAATAAGAATATCTGCATAAACACGTTATTGAGAGCAATTTGTCTATATGCTTCTAATTGGAATCAACCTTGACAAAAAACGTCCATTGATAAAAATCATTAGCTAAACAGAAACACAACATTTGACAAGCTTTAGTTCACACACATTCTTATTGACAATGCATATTTACTATATGCGTTCATACAAGACCTTGTGAAATGTTTGTATCTTCACTTTTGCAATAACCACATCTGTGCCCTTTGCTTTTTTTCTGCCCGTCATCGTCATAAAAATACTCTACAATGCTCAGTTTATTCGCCATTCCACTATAGTTAAAACGAAATTAATGTCAAAAGATAACGAAAACGCAAGTATGCTGCTGCACTTCCTCAGTTTCTTGTCGAATAAGCAAAACAAAGAGAATGATACTGGTTGATAGAAAGGGATAATTCCAAGCATCTGTTGACATTAGGTAATTATTAAGGATATAATGTAAGATTGAGGGACAGACAAGGGATATCTGCTAAAATAATATGATAGTAAGTGATGGTTACGGGCTAATTTTTGATATTATAGGATAGTACGTAATAGGTAGGAGTATTTTTTGATAATACCATGATAGTAGGTGATAAAGTCGAGATATTGATTGATGTCATGTGATAGTAAGTAATAAATACGGAATATTGGTTGATGTTTCATGATAATACGTATGAGTTATGGCGTAATTGTTGATATCATTTAATAGAAAGTCAAGATATCAAATGATACCCTTTATTAGCCACTCAATTATCAAGCAGTGTTAGCAGATATTCTATACCCGTCTCTCATTATCATGTAATATTAACCAATACCCCGTACTAATCATATAATATCAAGATATACCTCAAGACTCTCATTTAATATTACCTAATATCAACTGATACTCCGTACCTAAACTTACTATCAAAAGACATCAACAGTTACCCCTAAACTGTTACCATCATACTGCCACTATCATCTTATATCAACAAATACCTTTACCTAATACTACTTTTCCTACATGTCAACAGCTACCCCTTTCTGACGTACTATCCTGAAATATCAACAGAGACCCATTTTCCAAAATGGGGACAATTATGGATAACCATGTATATTTATTCGCATCCAGGACAACTGCGCGTCTTCGGCTTTGTTTGTTTACATATTATTTTGTGTACTTGTAGCCTTTCAAATGAGGCGAAATCTGTTTTAAAGCAACTTTTGTCTATTGAAAACTTGCTTTTATAAAAGTTCTGATGCTACAGCTAATGTACAAGGTCTATGGAAGACCCTTACAGTGTAAAACCAAGAAAAAATCGTCCGGACACTAAACCTTTCTACTTGGCAAGTGGGACAACTAGTGCTGAAATAGTCGCCGAAGCTAGAACCTCTGTCCGATGTGTTGACACCAAACGGCCAAGTACGCCAGTAGAATCCGTCAGGACTTTGTTTGGGACGTCCCGAAAGCCAGATAGTCACAGTCGACCGCCTTCTGCGTTTAGGTTAGTCCTTTTGTCAATTGTTTGTGTATATTTTGTTATTAATTTGTGGAATGTGTAGTATTTGTTCAGTGTTGGGGCCATTTGAAAGGCCAGATTTTTAACGGTAGCCGTGGCGATATTTCGAACAAAATATCAGCCTTGTTTTACCTAAATGTTGGGAGCTATCTTCTGTCCTATTTCAGCATGCCAGTTATCTGTTTGTCAATCAAGAGAACGTTCAGGTTTACCTATGCCAATTTGCTGGTAATAGATGGGATCTATGAAGTTGTGATCAACTACAATTTCCATCAGTGTAGAACATATTTGCATCTTAATTGATTAAAAGCACTATCTCTGAATATGTCTCATTGACCTATCGCATGGCAAAACAATAGTGTTCCCTACTTCTGCATTTTATTCTTCTTGGCAATTTTGCTTATCAATGAGACTATTGCATCTTGTTAGGTTAGACAATTGTTGGAGTTTGCCAAAAAATTGATTTGTCTTACTTAACAATTGATTGGTCTTACTAGTTACATATCAAATGTTACATTTCAGCATTGGTCCTCGTCACTTTGCTGAGCCTGACCTGCTTTCCCCAACAACGCCCACTAACCGCTTGCTGCCATTGGCCAATGCACCTGATGTTCCTGATGGCCCTACATCGGACCATGTTGTTTTAAAGGTTAGTGTTATCCATTCTGTGTAAAGTCAGACATGTTTACATAGCAAGAAGGAACCTTACCATCTTAAGACTTTCTTGTGCAATGGTTGTTGTAGGCTGATCACAAAGTCAAGCAAAGTGTGCGACAATCAAGAAGTGTTGATCCTTTGCAACCACTCAATGCTCAAGATTCGGCCAATGGGGGTATCTTGCCATCTCCTCCCAATCCTGTAGGACCCCCCAATCAGTTGACTGCATTGAGACGAGGCTCTACAGGCAATATTGCCAAGCAAAAACTGGTAGATGATTTGACTGACTCACGTCGGGCTCATAGTGGACCTTCAAAACGAACATTGCCTAGAGATAATGTCACTGAAACTCGTGCTAAAAGCAGCCCTACAACTGGGAGACATACAAAAGAAATTTCATGCAATACAAACTCAAGTGAAAACGATTCAGTAGCTTCTGAAGTTAAGAAACTTTCTTGTCTCTACAAAGAGCATGTACGACCTATTTTGAAAGAGATGAACGGCAATCTTCAAGATAATGATGTTAAATTGATGTGTGAGAATTGTCAGAAGTTGCATGCAACGTTGAAAAGAATTGGAATATTTTCCAAACATGGTGTAGTGGAAAAGTCAAATTTTAAAGCTCAGATATTAAAGTGTTTATTCAGTTACCTGGGAGTAAAAGACTCTCGAGTGCATCTTAGATTAGCAAGGATAGTTCTTATGGTAGGTATTAACTCTTGGACTGGCAATGAACTCCAATTCCATCACTTATATAATTTACATTGCCTAATACCAGAAGATTATATGCTATTTAGGAAAAAAACTGTTGTCATTTTTTCTGCAGGAAAACCTTGTATGTATTGAATAATCAAAAAGATGCTTTGAAATGGCAAAATATTTCTTCTTTGCAGTTTAATTTGTCTGAAAACAATGAAGAAAATATTTTCAAGTTGATATTCAAAGTTAGTCGTGATGAGAACAATGACAACATGTTTGTTGAAGAAGAAATCACAGGTTGTTTGTGTGTGTCAATCTTATGACCTTGTCCATGACAAATGATTGTACAATTGAGGGCCCAGTTTTTTGGGGAAAAAATCTTGTCAGTTTATTTATTGATTGTGATTTTAAGGTTTGCTTATAAAGAAAGTGTCGAAGTTTGATGGAAATTCTAAATATGAAGCATGGATATACTGCGTTGGTACACTGAAATTGCTCTCAGGAAATTCTGTGATAGGCAAACACATTGTGAACAGTGGATGCATTGAAGCTTTGGCTGTAGTCATTAGAAACATAGTTAAACAGGTTACTGAAATCAACTGTTAGTTTTCTCGACTTTCAATGTGTCTCAATTGTTTAATTGTCAATTGCATTGACTTGACATTGCTTGGTTTTGTTGCAAATTTCCTTTCAGAGTAACAATAGTGAAGGGCTGACCAAGAAAAATACGAATCTACTATTCCCGGTGGGTTTAAAAGTCTTATCAGAGCAAGCAAATAAAAATTATTGTCGTTTTTACTCCAATAACACTGCTACAAGTACTTAAGGACTTAACATCATTTGTTTCCTGATAACTGCGAGTTGATCAATATTTGCTGTTGTTTAATAGTGCACAGTAACACCCAGCTTCTCTGAATACTGTTAAATTGTACAATCCCTGACCTCGATGTGGGCATTTTAATACTGAATAAAGCTCTGAATTGATTGACTGTTATTCACTTTGTTGAATGCATCATTCAGGTAACTGCTGTTTTGAGAAATTTGGCTGATGTGAACGGCAGTCGAGAAGTGTTTTTGAAAGAAGATCTTTTATCGGAGCTTGTGTCTATATTGAAAATGTTTAAAACAGACAGTGATGTTGTCATGAATATCTGTCGTATCCTAAGGTAAGCTATTGTAATATACGTATTTGTAAGTCTGTTTGAGTGATGACGTTGGTTTACAACTTTGCTTGTCATGGTGTGGCTATCAGTTGAAGGGACTTACAAGACATTCATCTACCCAAGTACGTCCCACAACAACATGACGTTACATTGCTACTTTGCTTGTCATGGTGTGGCTGTCACTTGGAGAGACTTACAAAACATTCGTCCACTCCTCCCATAATTAAATCAAATCAAACTAAGTAACAATTTATTCAAAGTACTTTTTGCAAAAGTATTGTTTTATTTGCATGAAAAGTCCGGCGGTTAATTCTGTTTTGTATCCCAAATGTCATATTTTTTTAGCAAAATGACTTTGTATGATGAATGCTGTGCAGCTGTTAGTTCTGCTGCATTGTGTCATGAAACATTTCTCCGTGTCTTGGGAATTCATTTAAAGTCACAGGTAAACTATGTAGCGAAACCTATTGAATTTCTAATAAAACAGTTTAGCGGAGGTATGCAGTCCTTGAGTAATATCAGTTTGTAGACGCAAGTTTCTTCTATTTCTTGTAGGAGATTATAGTTCGAGTGTTGTTTATACTTGGCAACCTTACTACAAAGAGTGACGAGACAAGATATAAATTGTATTTCACTAAATCTTCTACAAAATATCTTCTCGCAGTATTTCAGGCGTACTTTGAAAGAAATATTGAGGTAATGTATTAGTTAAATCAACTTATATTATTCTATTTTATAATTTCGTCTCGTTGTGGGACGTACTCGGGTGGATAAATATTCGTAAAATGTCTCGGAGTGATAGCCACGCCAAGACAAGCAAAGAAGTAGTGTAACGTCATGTTGTGAGTCGTACTCGGGTGGATGAGTATTTTGTAAGTCTCTCCAAGTGATAGCCACACCATGACAAGAAAAGTGGTAAAGCCCACGACCTCTGATACTTCAGTACACTGCTCTGATTACTAGGACTTTTTATACGCAATACTTTAAAGTTTTTAAATAGTTTTTTTTTTGTGTTTTAGGCTTCCAAGACTTCTGCAACTAGTCAGAATAATCGTGAACAAGAAGGCTCAGAGGATGTTCTCAATAAGGTAAGACTGTTATTGTTTCAATACCGCACTTTTTTTTTTGAAAGTCTTCTTGTGTGGTGGCCTCGTCATGACTATTATTTCGTGACATATTTCAGATGGTTCGCGTTATAGCAAATCTTTCAATCCATGCTGAAGTTGGCCCTGAAATTGCAAACAACTTTGAAATAGTCGAATTACTTGTGCAAGTCTTGGGTATAATGTTTCTGCTATCTATCGTAAACTAGGAAATATACTGAAATGTTAGTAAGCCGCGCAGGGTAGCGAATTGTGTTCAAAATGGAAAGTTAACACTTTTATAAGAGCAAGCAAATCAAAGTTATTCTCACTTTTTCATGCGCTTTTCATCACGTTCAAAACTACAGCATTACACGTATGTTAAAAAGAATTAACAGTATTTTTGCTTGATAACTGCAAGTCGACGACCATCTGCTGTTTTCTAATGAAACCTATTGAAACTCAGTTAACACTTCTTTTAGAAACCAAGGAGTTAGCAAAAAGTGAAGAATTGGTTCTTAATACCGTAGCCACTATCAATAATTTATCATATTACGCGAAAGAGGAAACTGCTTTAGCTGTCAAGCGTGGAATCATCACACAACGTAAGTTTATCACTGTATACGAAGAAATGGTTTGAAAACTTTTAAAATTTGGAAGTTTCTATGTTCTGTGGTTTTATGTTGAAACATTTTCTGTGCGCATTTTTTCATGAGCACATAACAAAAAGATAGAACAAAGACTATGGCCAAGTCTCTAAGGCTCGGTTTACTCTGTGTCAAAGTTTCTGTGATCAAAGTGGAGATTTTGGATAGGTAAATCCTAAGCTTTCAACGATTTGCTAAAAATATTTAAGGGAACTAATACAGTGCTCAACTGTGAGCTACTTCACTCTGATATTTCTTTCAAATTTTTCGAAACACATAGAATTTTTCCTTGAAAAATTCTTACTTTGATCAAGAAACTTTGATAGTGTAAACCGGCGTTGAGCCAACAACTACGTCTTCACCGCACTCAAGTTTGTTTAAACATGAACAGAAAGATAGAACAAAGACTATGGTCTAGTCTCCCAATTATGACTCCAATGGTCTAGTCTTGGTATAATTTTTTAATCCGTAGTACTGATGGGTCTATTGGTAGCTGACAACATGGATGCAATCCTCGAAGCCTCTCGCGTTTTTGGCAATTTTTCTCGTTTTAAAGATGTACGTGATATTTTGTCTAGTCACAAAGGTAAAGATGGATTTCTACTTTTCCATATCGAGTACAGTTCTGTGAAAACCGTCAAGTTTTTGTACAAGCGCTAGAATTTCCTTGTTATTTTGTTTTTACAGTTGATGAGATGATGATATCTTTGCTCGACTCTGGCAATCATGAGATTGTTTATACTGCTTGCGGTGTTCTTATCAACATGATGGTGGATTCTGAGAAACGATCAGTACTAAAAAACGAAGGAGGCATAAACAAGTATGCCATTTGTTTAATGTTGGACTCATATGATCGTGCGAGTTTCCTTTCTGACAAGTGTCTTGACGAGTTCCCTTGCTCAAGCGAACAACGAACAAGTTTTCATTGACAAGTTTCTTGACGAGTTCACTTGCTCGTGTGTACAACGAACAAGTTTTCCTTGAAAAGTTTCTTGACGAGTTTATTTCAGTTGTCCATTTCTACTACTCTTATTATTTAGAAAACTAGAAGGCGAGAATTTTATGAACTTGATTAGTTTGTGCTTTCGTTATGATATAGGCTGATCGATGTTCTCAAAGATTTTGGTAACATAGATTGGCAACTAGCGTCGATGGTTTGTCAGACCCTATGGAACTATTGGTAAGACTAAAGTTGCCCATGTATCGTAGTGTTATTTCCTTGTAGCAGAGATGCAAAGAACTCTGATTTATGTTATTAGCGATAATATGTTCAATGTGTATGAAACATTTGGGGAAGAAGAAATTATCGCGCTCAAAAATATATTGCGTGAATATCTCGGTAAGTTTGTATCAGATGTAGGCGAAAGGGGGGTTCTATTATGGACATTTCCCATTATAGACTAAAGTATATAGAATGCAGTAAAACTGTAAATTTTGGTCGTGAAAGGTTGGAAAATGCAGGGAAAATGGCCCCTGTGAGGCTGCGAAATTTGCAAATTTAGTGTATTTTTCTATTACGTTCGGAAATCATTACCACATTTGAGCCGAAAATGATACACAAATGATAACAACGTAATAGAAAAATATAATAAATTTGCAAATTTTGCAGGGCTGTCATTCCCACATTTTCCAACCTTTCGCGACCAAACTTTGCAATTTTACTGCATCTAATATATTCTTTCACGCTGCGTAGGAGAATTTATTTCTTTTTGCCAAAATCGAAATTCAGTCTGTCATGGGCATTGTCCATTGAGAGTGGTACTGTCAAGGGGGGAGGGGGGATATTTGTATTGGAATATATACTGGTAGTCAATGGAAGGAGATGACCCTCCATTAGTGTTCAGCGAAACCTAACCATTAAATTATTCTTTTCAGACGAAGAATCAGCATTTGAGCATGTAAGTTCGAGGAATTTAGACCCATCAGTTCATCGACTCTTACGAGAAACATGGAAAGACAATTTTGAACGCGTGGGTGAACATTTACTAATAAAATTAGAATCTAAACAATCGGACTTAGTTCCCTTGGAAGATCCCACTTAATGGAGGTTTTGGTATGGGTGGTGCCTCGGTAAAATCAGCCTGTTTCGTGACTGGCTTTTTTGGACAAAAGTGATCCTCAAGGTGTCTCAAAAAACTGCAAACACTACAATTTGCAGAACATCACGTCAATGCCCTGTGCAGCTTATTATATGCTCCTACGATTTGAAAATATGTTCTCATTTTTCTTGTAAGGAGAGAGTAACTACACAGAGCTGAAAGGAGTTTAGGCCCTGTCCACACTATGCGTTTTCGTAAGACTTAAAACGCATCGATCGATTCGCGTCCACACTACCGTTTTCGTAGCGTATTCGACTG
>JAODVQ020280413.1:0-32253 GCA_025400075.2 Phenganax stokvisi
TTCGCTTTCAAAATTTGAAAAATCGCGTCGCGTTGCCGAATCGCGTCCGGTGTGTATCGGCCTTTATCTTCGCTTTATGAACACTTTGTATTGTTCATTGTCCTTATTGTACATTTACATGAAGTAAGGGTGAGGTGTCTATGAAGAGAGACTTCAGGTAACTCTGTATACAGTACTCTTATTTGGTGTCCCAATGCATTATTATTCTCTTTGTGTTTTACGGTTTCATATACATACGTATATATACGTGTGTGTGTGTTTTTGTGTGTATATATATGTTTGTGTATTAGCACTGTCTAACTGTTCGTATTTTCAACTCTGCTTGCTTTTCTAGAAGAACTTTTTCGGACCAAATTTGCTAATGTCGACGTCATCGATGACAGAAAGAATTACACGCCCTCAAGCTTCCATGAATGTGGGGCAAACTGATATTACACAGTCTGTTGGCGAACCAGATAATTCAGTCAGGTTTGCACTCACCTGTTATTTTACTTTTTATCTAGAAATTTCGAAACGGTTTAAATTACTGATCTGTGCATTGAATTTAGTCGTTCAATGAGTCCTTATGTGTTTTCTTTAATGACATGCCTAAGATAGTGCTTTTTATCGAATATTTTAGTTGGCTTGCGCCACCCGCTTCTGTGGTTGGTGTTCCAGCAACCGTCCACCCTCCTGTCGCTTCGGTACCAGACCCCTTGGAGAGCTCGGCACCTGATCTGAATCTCCCAGACCCGGATGTTCTAGTAAATCAGTTGGGTATGTTAGTGACAGCTGCTGATGGTGAGAACCTGAGAAACGAACCGCTTCTTGCAAATCAAGGTAATTCTTAAACATCCATTTTGCTTTCTTAAACATTCTTTATTGTTTTCGAGTCTAGAACGGTTTTACAACGAAAATTTTAAGATTATGTATAGTTCAAATCTTAAGTAATCGTAGACAGTGCGTTCGGCGACTATGGAAACACGGTTGAAACAAAAACATTTTATAAAGTTTATTTTACTTCAGATGGGCGACTCACTGCGGATGTAAGAACAGGGTACCCAGAGGGAGCTGTTGTGTCTTCTAGTGTCGGTCAAGACGGAATGCAATCAGGACAACGTCGTCAAACATCGACACATGATCTTGATATTCTTGTTCCTCCTTCTGGAGACTTGCCGATGGTCGACAGCAAAGACATTGAAGACTTCTTCTCGGGGATTGAAAGCGGGTCAAGTCAACAACAAACAGGTTTAATTTCTGATCCTTTATTGAGTTCTGCTGGCGTTCATGTAACCTCGAACTTAACCCCGCATCGCCCTCCACCACCACCTTACCCGCATGCCTCGCGTGGACAATATCCACGCGATATTCAGGGCCACGCGTGGGGCACAATACCAGTGGGAGAACCGCCTCCTTATCAGGCTGCACACGAAGATCACTTGCAGTCTGCAGGCATGAACATGGTTCATAACGGCGGTCGAGTGGAGCCGGAGTTCGAGCATGTCGAAGATGACTTCGGACTACGCCGACTTCGCCCCGAGAGTCCCCGAGCTGATAGTCATAAACAGCTGTTGAAATGGCAAGAAGATGAGAAACTTGGCGCCATGGCAACCATCTCACCTGTGCTTTATGCAAACTTGAATTATCCTAATCTTCGCGATGAATACCCAGGTGACTAAACGTCTTGTTCTTGTAGCAAGTTCTCGCGTATATTAGTATTACTGGACGCCTGTCCGAGTTGGCCTTGGCAAATAATTCACAAACCTCGGGGAGTGCCAAAATAATACAGACATGTCTGTAGTTGTGGAGGTATAACGATATAGATTTTAAAATAGTTTATAGTTAATTGAAAATTCTTTTAAATATTTTCAGAGTGGGTACCACGATATAGAGCGATGGCAAGATTGTGGAGAAAACTGAGAACAGAAGAACGCGAACCCTTTCGTGTAAGTTGTCAAGTTGTAGCGTTTCCTATTGATCAGTGCACTGCGCCCCTTCACAGGGCCTCGAGTTCAATTACTTTTTTACACATGATTCATGGAATTTTTCGCAACTCATGTTCAAGTCTTGACTTGTAAATTGTAGTTTTGCATAAATTCCAAACTTGCACCTTGTGTACATTTTTGTTTAATGGCAGTCCAGCAAATTGTCCTTAAGTTTCATTACACCGTTGCGATCTTGCTATGAAACGTTTGTTTTATTTTCTTAGAAGAGCAAGCACTTATAATGCTTGTACACAGCATGTTTCAAACTTAGTAGTAAACCAACCAAACTTTTATATTTTCAGCACAAAGCTAGGGACAACAGAGTGAAGTTGAAGAATCAAATGAAGCGGGTTAGTGAAACGTCTAAATTTAAGATTCGTCCATTTTGATCGCCACCTTTTGTTTCGGTAAGGAGTTAGGCTTCCTTAGGCTGTACGTAAGATCAGTAATTCAAACGCTTGCTTAAGAAAATGAGTGAAAAAATTTCAAAATTTACAGGTTCCCAGAAATTTTTATTGTATTCAAGAGTGTGCTACTAGTATACATGCACTTAATTAATCTTATTGTTCGACTCTTTTAGACGACTGTTAATGGTGGGTCCAAATTTCAATCAGCTAAAGAACCTGAGGTGTCATCTAACACCACAGAAACACCTCTTGTGAACGGACTGCCGCATCAGTCTGGTCTTCCATCTAATGTTGAGAACGAGAGAGCTATGGCGGCGCCTAACTTTCCTGAAGTAGGGTCCAGACCAAGTTTACCTTCCTCAAACCCACACATGGTTAACAACAGCCTTGAGAAGCCTCCAATTGTCCAGTTATCACAACAACAAAATGTACAGTACCACTTTCCAACGCAATCGTTTCAACAAACTCAATCTACGCGAAATCCAGGCCACCAACTGGTTGAAGGCAACTTGATGTCCACAGCTGGCGCCCTTATTCTCACAACCGAGATAACGCCGAAGAAAGAGAAAACCTCGAAAAGGAATCGTGGTGAGAAGGACAAGGAGAGGGAACTAAAAGATAAAAAGAATCAAATTTGGCAGGAAAGGGAGCGAGAATGGAAGCTGCTGCAGCAGCAACGGCAATTGGAGAACAGAAAACAACAACAACAGCATCATCATTCTGAAGCTTTTCTTGTGCGAAAAGAAGTTCGCAGTAAACCAAGCAAGACCCCTGATTGGAGGAAAACGTCCACTCAAAACGAGAACAACGCGAGTCAAATTGTGGATCAGCGGAACCAGGCTGTAGCAGTATCGAGCAGTCACGACAACACAATTCAAGTCCAGTTATCAAACTATGTATCATCTAACCAGCAGAATGGTGCGGAACAGCAGCATCCTTCTGTGATGTCTGTGCCTCAGGCAGAGAGGGCGGTAGAGAATTCTCAGTCTACGTCCTCGTTTCAAATACAAACTGTCGCGACGACTTCAACCATAGCATCTGTCGATAATGCGACGCCATGTTGGACACAAGATAATTCTCGTGGTAATTCTCGAGCTGCAACACCTTCACGAACTTTATCAAGTGAGAATTGGGTTGGACAACATGAACAACATCATGCAATGCAAGTACAAAGCCCGATGTCGGCACCACTAAGTTCACGGCAACTCGAAGTACAGCAACCTGGGCAACGGCAAGAACAGTCAAATTTCTATCAACCACCCTCTAATGTTCCTCAAAGTTTTGTCCCCACCTCAAATACCCCCGTTTCAGCCGAAAATGATCCTCATCATCCCATGTCGAGAGATCCTATCTCGCATCCATCGTCTTCGCAACATTTGGCAAGACCTGAAATATCGGCGTCACATCCATCGCCAAATGAAGTGTCTGAGGTGGAGCAAACAACGCGTCAAAAACAACAGGAAGCTCTGCAAAAGCAGCAGCAAATTCAGCGATTGCAAAAGCAACAACAGTTGCAGCAACAGGAGGTGTTGCAGCGTGAACAACGTAAGCAGTTGGTTTTGGCTCAACATCAACAACAAGAACTCATTCAGATGCAGTTAAAGCAGCAACAACTTTTTCCCCAACAAGCAGCCTGTCAAAATTCACAAGCTCCTCGTCAGGCCAGTCAGTTCACTGCCAACTCGAAAGAAATGCCTGAAATTGACACGGAAGAGGAACACCAGGAGAGATTGCAGTATTTATATCGACAACGACAAGTTCAGAAGCAACTTCAAGCTCGACAATTCATGATGCAGCAAAAAACACCAGCGCCGTCGAATGTCTGGGTAAATAGTACACCAGTGATGCAAGGTTTGCCCTCAGATCCTGTTCAACAAAGAATGTACCTTGAACAACAACGTGCCAGTCAGCGGCATGATCTTCAACGTTTGGAGAAAGCAATTCATCATCCAGTTATTCCTGGTCCATTCAACCAAGCCGTGGATCTTAACTCATCAAAGTTTAACTTTCGTCAACTTGCTGAGAATGTTCAAAATAATGATGGCGAACTCTCAGCTCAAGTGACTCAGGCACAAATTACTTCTTACAGCACTCAAGCAGGGACTGCCAGCCTGGTAACTACCACTGCAGTTTTCTCAGAAACTGTTTCTGTGAAGAACGATAGCCGAAAACGAAAAGACCGTTTTGATCTTTCGGTGCCGCTGAGTTACTCAGACCATATTGGAACTGGCTTCCCTGCTGCTGCAGCGGAGACTGAGTCTGATGTTGCGAATCAGACGAGCAGTACTGAGAATGAGATACTAGCTGTCAGTCAGGATACTTGCATTACTGTCGACGAAGGCAATGCCAGACGCGTAGAAACAGCTCATCCAGGCTTTGCAAGTGAGAGTGATAAACGAAGAGAGAACGTTGATCAAGGCACTGGTGACGACCTGCATGGAAAATCGTTGATTCTCCCGTATGGTGCTGGTAACCCAAACTTACAAAACACTCCAGGTAACCAAAAACTTGTGCTACCTCCACCTCAACTATCACTCTCTCCACAACAGCAACACATGCTACTGCAGGCTCAGCAACAGCAGTTGCTGTGGCAACAAGCGCATTCTCAATTACAGCATCAGTATCAGCTGTTCTACCAACAACTACAACAGTTGCAGATCCAATTAAAACAGACCCAAGATCCAGCTTTACATCAGCGTGTGTTACGTCAACAGCAACAACTAAGGTTCTTACAGACACAGATATTACAACATTGGCAACAAGGACAAATTGTTGTTCAGCAAATACATCTTCAAGCTTTTGGTTTGAATGCAATGTTTAACCAGATGGACCCTGCACAACAGAAACACATGCAGGTTTACCAACAAGAACTTGTGCGCCAACAACAACAGTGGGCTCAGCAGTTTGGCGGGGCGATCCCCTCGACTGATTTATTTGGACTTATTCCCGGCATGCCTCAGGAAAATCGACTAACAACCAGTGAGGTTAGTTCTATCGACATATTTTTGCGCCCAATTATATTCTGATTATTTAAAGTTCTTTGACTTTGGCGTTTAAAAAGTACTAGTGTATTTAGTTTAACATTTTTTTTTCTTTAGGAAAAACCGAAACGTAATCGGCGTTCGCGAAATAAAACAAAGAATTCCACAAAAGATTCAACTCCACCTTCAGCCGTACCAAGTGTTGAGTTAGCAGCGAGCAGTCATCAACAGACAGAACTTGTTCAACCAGCACCGGCAGTGGCCACAGTTACGACTGTTTCACAGAATGTAGTGAGAAATGGTCAAACCTCAAAAAATACACAGCAGGAAGGGCAGAGTGAAAGCTCCCTTGGGCCAGTACAACAAATTCCTCAACAACAGGAAACGCGACAGCAAGTTCTACAAAATGAATACCAGCAGACCATCCAACAAGAACAACAATCTCAGCAACTTGCAGAACGAGAACAATCTCTCGAACAACGGCAAACAAACCAACAACAACAGCAAGAACAAAGGCAACGGTTTCAACAACAAAACCAAATACCCCAGCAGCATTCGCAACAACAACTCATTCAACAACAACAGCTACACGAACAACAGCAACTTGTGCAGCAACATTTTCGACAACACCAACTTCAACAACAAACGCAACAACAACTACAAGCACCGCAACAACAGCAGCAACAAACGCCCAGTCAGCAGACGCAACAGCAACAACAAACTCAAATTGTACAACAACAACAACAGCAGCTACAAACACAACAACAGCTACAACAAACCCAACAAGAGCAGCAACAACAGCTTGCCCAGCAACGTATGCAACATTCGCACCAAGACATGTTTAGTTCTCATCATCAACAACAAACACGAGATCAAGAATACCAACTATCGCAACGGCAACATGTGGATCAACAATTGCAGCAGGAAAAACCACCAAAACATGTACAACAAACACAGCAGATACAGCAACCACAACACATGCAGCAACAATCAGCGGCACAACCTGTTGTTGACCATATGCAACTTCAGTTACAACACCGACCCTATGAAACACCAGTTTGTCCTCAACAGCAGACACCTCTGCAAACTTCCTCTCCTTTCCAGCAAGGAAATTCGGAAAGACAATCTAGCGAGCAATCGCGAACTCACGGTGAGATTTCGTCTTCAGCTTGTCGCAGTGACATGACGAGAGATCACCCGCAAGCTGTGTTAGAAAGAAGATCCATGTCTGGTGAGTGCAAATGTATTTATTCATGACAAAAGATTACTAGATTCGGTTAATCATGAAAGCAGAATTTTGCAGACCTCGGCAATTTGTCCACTCTAGCTTGACGTCGGTCTGAATAATTTTGGATATTTTGCCTTACCTCATCTAACAGTTTTTAATCTAAGATGGGGTTTGTTATTGTTGTTGCCATATATGCTGTTAGGAGCATTCCATGTAACTGAATGATTATGTTCCTGTCTTACAGATGGCGGACCAAAGGTGGAACAAAGGCGTAGTGTTACGAGCGACGGTCCTTTTAACTCTTCCATTCATAATTTTTCTCGGCAATCACCAGGAAACGATGTCCCTCCTCGTAACAACGTTGGTACTCCATCCACAACTACGGCGACAGCACTAAGTAGCTCTACACTCAGCCCAGGTACGTCTACCCAGGATAATGACCAGAAAAACCAAGCTCCAAAGGCTCTAGAGAAACTGGAAATGATGGTCGCTGATATGGAAGATCAAGCGAAGAAGACAGAAGTGGAAACAGCTCGCTGGGCTGAAGAAATGCAGAGCGAAGAACTTTTCTCGGAAACCTTCGGTACAGTTGATAAAGGCATTTCACTAGCTGTTGAAAACTACGTCGAGTTTGGTAAACAAAACATGTTTACGAACTCCGCGCCAGAAGCGATGAAAAGTGACATTGGCGGAAGTCGTATCCACTCTGGAGACGAGAAAACCTCTGAGGAGAGAACTCTTCTTGAACATGAAATGAATTCTGCACGGAGTTCTTCTGTATACGCAAAATATACTCAAGGTATAACAAACAGCGTTCCCAAACAAGAACTAAAAGATGAGAGACAAGCAGTGTTGGAGGTTCCACAGCGTCAGTCTGAGATGAAGAAAAACGACGAAGAACTGAAAATAAAACGGCAACTTCAAATTGAAGAACGGGATAGAAAACTGTCTGAAAGGAAACGACTGAAATGTTTGCATTCTGACAGGAAACATGGCAAGAAAGAAATGACACGTCGATCAACGAAAAACAAGAAAGTTCGACTCACAGATGAAGCAATAGTACAATCTTTGAAAGAGCTACCTCCTCTACAGTTATGTGAACCTGAGTTCTTGATGTCTTCTTTGATCATACAACCAACATTGAATGGTTTATCTCGTGGACAAGCAATGTTTCGAGGTTCATTTGGTCGCTCATACATCGCTGGTATGGAAGATTACTACGCCAATCACAAGTTCCCTGATGTCAAAGCATGTTTGGGTAATCCGCCAACCCCACCAACGTCTTTACCGCCATCGCCGACCTTGCCCCATCGACTCTCAAGTAAAGAACAACGAGTGTATGATATGTTAGCTGAACGTACACATCGCTCTGCTTCACTTTTTCCTACTCCGCCTTATGGCGACTCTGTAGTGGACGTTAAGAACTCGCTTGTTAAAGAAAAACTGGCGAACAATGTAGATCGTTTACAGCGACCCACAAAGTTTGAAATACTCGGAGATCATTCACAACCATTTGCAGGACAACATGAACAGTACCCGGCGTTTGTTATCAACAAAGGTTTGAGCGTGCGCAGTAGACCGGAGGGTTCGACTGAAGATGACGTGAACAAGATATATAATGATGTGAATGTTACATTGACGATTTCTGCAATCTCAGACAAGACTGTTCATGAGACCGTGAATGCGATCAGTGAGCTCATTAATACTGATGTTCCAACAAACCTGACTGTTGAGCGTCCAGTAAGAAACGTCTCAGCTGTGTATTTAGCGACTAATGAACGTATTGCAAATGTTGTGGGTCGTGACATCGACGAAAAAATAGTGTCTGCTGGAAACTCTGATATGAAAAAGTTTTGTCGACATTGTGATGTGAAAATACTAGGCATTGGCGTCGTTAGGAACGGTTCTGATGAACTAGGCGCAGATGGCAGATTCGATTACAGTAATGTGAATGTTGAAGATGGTACGAACGAGAGTAGAGATATATTCTGCTCTAGTGCTTGTCTAAAGCAGTATCACTCACTGGACACGGCTCGTGAGTCAGGAAGCAAAGAATCTTCCAATAAGGAATGTTCGAGCAAAGAGTCATCAACTGCAACCACGCCGGAAGAAGAGTTGAAAACTAAAGCGTTAGTAACGGCGAATGAGTTGGTCAATGACGAGAGTGCAGTTCGAGGAGATGAAGTCGCTGAACCAACGTCTCTGAGGAAATCTCTACGAAAATCTCGTGAAAATGAGGAAAATAAGGTGGAGTTCTTTGAGAATATTGTTCATGATTTGATGAATTCTCTCTATCAAGATCAGGGATTGTACGTATTTACAATATTTGAAACATTGAGAAAGGATTGCACTATTTGCGCATACAGTATTCTTGTTTGCAAAAACTTCATCTTCTTGGATTAGCAAATTAATTTTGTTTCGATTTTGGCTTCGGAAAATCGTCGTTTCTACGTCATTTCAGGGAACTGCAACCACCTAAATTTCAATAAAGATGACGTTTCTGGTACTTCATGTCGGCGGTTTCATTGCTTTGTGCAGCTCTAATCACTTTATGGATTAAATATTTCTTTAGGTCGAGGAGAAACGCCCTAAAAGATCTCAATGGCGAAGATGGAAAGGACCACCGTCAGTGTCGAGCAAAAACAACGATTTGAGCGATGATGAAGTCTTTCAGGTAAGGATGGTGTTGTGAAAACTGTACTAAGTGCAAGATAGACTTTCGGGGGAAATTGTTTTAACATGGTGTATTATTGTCTTGCAGCTTCTAGTGAAACATGGTACGGCGACAGAATCCGAAGTTCGTGAAAAAGACAGAAGACACTGTGTTTTGTGTTCCCAATCTGGTGATGGAGAGACCAATGGTACAGCGAGGTATGCATGCTCATTGTACAAACTGTCTAAGTGTTTGTAAAGCAGAAGTGAATATACTGTGGCCGCATTCTTTGCGAAATCTAAAGCTTCCGCGGTAATTATGGTCGGGTCTCGGTGAACCTTGTTTTTGTTAGAGATAATTGTATTGTAGTTCGCTTTGTTATGTCTTTGTAATGTTTTCTTAGGTTGCTGAATGTCGACTTAGATGCATGGGTTCATTTAAATTGTGCATTGTGGTCTTATGAAGTTTATGAAACTCAGAATGGAGCGTTGATGAATGTTGAAGACGCCATCAAAAGAGGAGAAAAAACGGTAATCATCAAACATCTTTGTTCACACTTTGTTCGATAGAAACGACTCAGAGGTTTACTTTTAACTCATTCAGATCACACCTTTAAGGAGAAAAGTACAACTTCCTGTAGATTTGCAATCCATACAAATGCGTTTCTCATCATCTGAAAATTTCTTGTCCTGAAATATACCTTCAACATGCATGTTTTATTTTGTAGGAGTGTGTCGTGTGTCATTGCACAGGAGCCACCATTCTTTGCAGTAAACTTCTTGGAGCGTGTCTTGTAAACTGTAGCAACAGTTACCATTTTCAATGTGCTCGTGATAATGGCTGCCTCTTCTTCAAGGACAAGGTTTGTTCTTATATGAATTTTGCGACGAAATCGAAAAGGTTGCGTTTGAGCGTCCTAGGAATTCTTGTGAAATGGCTTTAACAAATGTTTACGGGTCGATTTTAGACCGTTCTGTGCCCAAAACATCAAAGTGGTCACTTGGAAGAAAATATCTTGCCATCCCATGCTGTCTTTAGAAAAGTATTCGTCAATCGCCCAGAAATTGAACAAATTGCCAAGTAAGATTGTCTTGTATGGTACATCAGTTCATGGTTTTTCCATGCTCTGCCTCGAAATTACTTTGACCGTAACGTCTATTGTTTTAGAATGTTGAATCATAACCAGACCAGTGAAAAACCGTATTCATTCAGAATCGGAAACTTGATTTTGAATTCAATTGGTCAATTATTACCTCATCAAGTTCAAGCATTTCACACCCGCGACTCTGTCTATCCGGTAATGCAAGTTTTGCTTCATTTAGTGTCTTTTTATTGCGTGTAGAAGATAATATTAATCTTTTATTAGGAGTTCTTTCTTCCACGTGTAAAATATGCTTTAAAACTCTTCACTGGACAAATTTCATAAAGTATCCCGTTGGCTATAAGTCACCATGGAAGCACTGCCCTATTGCAATACGTTGTTATAACTAAACTGTTCCTTCAAGGTTGGATTTTCGACAACCCGTATATATTGGAGCATGCGTGTAGTTGGTCGACGTTGTCGCTATCAATGTCACGTAACAGACAAGAATGGTGATCCTCATTTTGTTGTCAAAATTGAAGAAGAAGGATACGAGGAAGTGTCCTTTGATGCTAGAACGCCCAGAGGTGCGTTTTCGGTGTTTTTATGGAAGATTTTTCTATAAGCGGGCTTCGGTTAGCGCCACGTGGAGTCGAATGTTCGTGAAAATCAGAAGCTCATACTGTTATGAGGAAAACAAACTTATTCTCACTTGTTTATGTGTTTTTCGCCATAAGGAAGACAACTAGCAATCTTCTACCCAATTAGATATAAGTTGGCCACTTACTACTTTCGTCCAAAAACCCACTCGTAGCGCAAGTGGTGCGAAAGCGGGTCACAAATGGCAAAGATTTTCTGAAGCCTGTGAATCCTGTATATTTTCGATTGGTATACAAGATGTTATGACTCTGTTTCTCTAAATGTTTTTCTTCAATCTCATTCTCTAACATGTATTCTACAATTTTAAAACAAACAGATGCGTGGCTTAAAATACTTGAACCTGTCGAGAGTCAACGCAAGGACACTAATCGCGTGAAATTATTTGCTGGTTACATCACTGGCGAGGTAAGGGTTTCGTTTTGCTTCATTTTAACATCTGAAGAACAAGGTGAGTCTGAGGAGACTTGATATTGTGTGTATGTTAAATTTTTATGCTGTTCAGCAACATCACAAACCATAAAAGTTTTTTTTGTTTCTATGGTTCACCTGTCCGAGTTGCTGTTGGACGTTTGTACTTTAATAATCTTGCTTTTATTCACATTGTGTAGGATTTATTTGGCCTTTCAGAACCTCTTATTGTTCGCATTATGGAATCTGTAAGTACGATGCACAGAATGAAAAATGTAAAATGGGTCAATTTTGTAAGCAACTCGCTGTCGAAACTTTCGTTGAAATGACGGGTGTAATCATGAAACTAAGCGTCTTGATTCACTTTACTTTAGTAGCCAATAGACTGTTATGTTGTTTGATGAATCTTTATAAACATTTAATCTCTAGATGCCAGGAGTTGACCAGATGCAAGGTTACAACATGAGGTATGGTCGATCACCAATTATGGAATTACCGCTGGCCATCAATCCAACGGGTTGCGCACGCTCAGAACCGCATCTCAGAACGCATTTCAAAAGGTAAGATCTGTTTTTGTGTCTGTAAAAGTACTGGTCATGCATGCGCTAAATGTTTTTTTTTCATGGCAGACCAGGAAGAGCTCGACGCTCGACGAAGAATGCGTCATCAGCGGCCGCTGTGGTCGTCTCGCCAGAAGAATTGTCAGCGTGTTATGGCAACAGCAGTGTTTATTCGAAACAATTTGCACATTCGAAAACCCAGCAATATCGTAAATTGAAATGTGAATGGAGATCCAATGTCCTTCTTGGAAGATCTCGTATTCAGGTAGGACAAAGTTTTGTTGTTGTTTTTTAATTGATAAACTTTTTAAAAATTTTATTATTATGTGAACAAGTATCGGTTTCCTCTTAGGTGAAAATAGTTGCGATTGATAGAGTGATTTGTATATTTTATTTACAGGGACTTGGTTTATTCGCCAATAGAGACCTCGAGGGGGTAAGTTCAATGACCGTAGAATAGTGACGTGTTCTGTGTTTCGTAAATTTAGTTGCTTCTCCAAGAACTTAATTTTGTTATGTTTACTAGAACAACATGGTGATTGAATACATTGGCTCAATCATAAGAAACGAAGTGGCGAACAAAAGAGAACGAATTTACGAATCACAGGTAACGATGTTGATTTGAATCTAATTCGTGCCCAGTTCTTTCTCTTTGTCATTGTGTGCGCTCTCGGGCTTATAGAAATGTTCACACTTCATCACTTCTACAACTTTTTAAAATGTACGTATAGTTACACCTCAAAGCAACATAACGTGCTTGTAAACATCCGCCCTCTTTAAAGCCCGTTCTCCACTACGGGAATTTTTGAGGGAAAAATAAATGCAGCAACGTGACTCGCTAGCAAAATAATTTGCTGCAAAAATCGAAAACGAGCCAATCACGTTGCCAGATTTTTTTCGTGCGAACAAATTCGCGTAGTGGAGAACGGGATTAAAAGATGGAAAAAACCGAAAAAAACTCAGGTGGCCAGCTGCGTCTGAAATAGGGCTCCGAACTGCCCGCCATACCCGTTGAGTTAACAGGTTATATCTAATTTAACTATAAATCACCATTTGTCATTCGTTGCAGAACCATGGAGTGTACATGTTTCGTATTGACAACGACAGCGTCATTGATGCCACCATTGCAGGAGGACCTGCTCGATACATCAACCATTCTTGTCAGGTGCAGCATGTTCATAGATATTTCTCACGTTACTATTATTGTCTCATGGATACTTTCTTATAGATCATGTCTTTTGACAGATGCAACCAAATGACGGTACTTTTAGAAACAAGGAAACGTGATCCTTTTTATAATTCGCTTTTTAAATTTTACTTTTCTAGCCTAACTGTGTAGCTGAAGTTGTTAGGTTTGAACGGGAGCAAAAAATAATAATTATTTCGAACAGACGCATCGAAAAGGGAGAAGAAGTAAGTATATTACTATCATTACTTGTTTTTATTCTTTTTTGCTTCGCCCATAAGCAAGAAAGGTTTGTTTGTTTGTTTGTTTGTTAGTTTCTCTCCGTCTGTAGCTTGCGAAGCCACGCAGCTTCTTAACATCTTGTTTACTTTTCAGCTCACGTACGATTATAAATTTGATTTTGAAGACGACCAGCACAAAATTCCTTGTTTGTGTGGTGCAGTGAACTGTCGAAAATGGATGAATTGATCGAGTATGGTCGTTTTATTGACCTGTTCTGTATTTATTGTTTATTTATTCAGCGACATCTCCGGGAGAGATCAACAATTACGGTAAAAGTAAGCACAAAATTAGGAATGTAGTAGTTTTAAAATGGCTTTATTGTACAGTCCCACCAAATAATGTAGTATTTTTAAACGGTCTTCTGTAATTGTACATTTTACAAAGATAAATTATTTATTCTTGAATGCGTAGAAGACATTGTAATGTTTTGGTTTACGTTAAGAGAGAATACGTATGTATTATACCTTGGATATGAATATGGAACTATACGTAATTGAATTAAAACAGTATGAATTCACTTGCTGAAATTATTGCTTCAGAAAACAATTGTGAGACCAAGCCATGTGATTGTGCAGCAGGAAAAATTATATCAATGAATCAAACATAAATACTACATGCTCAGTCTCAGAAATTAATACTTTGCCAGGTTGTTTAACCTGCGTTTTTCGCAGGCTCTCAATGGACTTGGAAAAGTAGAACTTTAGAAAGATATCTGTCGCTGGTGATCTTCTTCCCTTGGCTCTTTCTGGTCGTTCGGAAGAAGCAGTACTTTGCAGCAATGACAACTTTGTCCTTGCGCTTATACTTCTACTTCATCAAATGACTATTAAGGCATAAACTTATAGAGAAAGTGGGTGTGAGAGACATGCGTAATATTAGATAAAAGAATAACAAAGGATTAATCATGGGAAATGTATCCTTTTACCCGTTGTTGTTATTGACCAGTAAGATCAAACACAACAAAGTGAAGGTCAAAGCGCCTGAAAAAACAGCAGACTTGAGCGCGGCAACAAATTCGACCCAGGAGCAGAAATTGTAACCATGAAGATCAATGTGTTTCAAGAGGGACAGTTTTAGAGCGCGTTCGTTCGTTACAGATGATATAAACAGACAGCTCCAGGCTTCTAAGAAAGGAATTGGTGAGCAGTTCAAGAATATTGTAAAGAGTTCTTAAAAGGTATAAAGAAGTGCCTGTTTACGGTACAGTGGGTTTTCCTAGTCTTCTACACAGCTTTTATCGACCTGAGGCTGCCCATTGAAGAACATTTGCCAATGTTTCTTTTTCAACTACAATTTTTCAGAGAATAAGCACGGTGGCGTTTTTGGGTAGTAAAGGCGATCATTGATGTTGGACAAGAAATTATCTCTTATGGCTCAATGTTTGGGCAGTCTTTGATCGGCTATAAGGCATTACATATGCAAGAAGCTTGCCAAGCTAAAAAAACTTAATATATATGCACGGCAGCTTTGATTGTCACGCATGCGATTTTGGCGGGAAAATGGCATTTAAAAATTGTAGCTCACAAAGATTTTACCCCGTCATAACTGGTACAAGTGAAACGATGGATACAAGTACAACTGCAACAAGCAATCCTTGGGAAGAATAGTTTTGCTGTAAACATGGAGAAATTTGCATATAAGACAATTAGCAATTCAAATACTTTTGCTGTTGAACAAAGACGGACGGTGAATAGCCAAGGTTACGACACGGCAATCAGACCATGTCGAGTCTGACGACTGTGCAAAGTTTTCCTCACTTTCGCTTTTATTTTTTGCGTGTTTTCTCTATTTAACTTTACTCAAGCAGTTGTCAAATGCTGTTATGCGATATAGTAGGACTAGCAAAGATTGCTTAAAGGTCAAAGTCTGAAGCGCAAATCTGTTTGATTTATAGCGAAAATTTTAAAGGTTCTAACTGGTTCTCATCAATTGTAAGCTTGTGGCTGTAAAGTAAATTATCATAGAAACTTACGGGTAAATGCGCAGACCCTCAAGTCTAAACTATCAAAAAGAGAAAATATTTTTTATTTTAGCAGTTTTGAAAACTCTTGTATATTTGATATAACTGCTATCAACATGTTTCAAATTATAATAATAGTCCTGGGCATTGAAATTTCTCCAATGTCGAGCATTTTCTGTACAACTGTTATGTTATAAAACACTGTTTTTTTTATATCAAACATCGCTGTAAAAACTCCGCGATACAGAATTGCATTGACAGACACTTGTTTGAACTCGTTGCGTGTCAGGTTAATTTTTATTGTTTATTTCCGGCTTGTGATTGGTTAGAATAATGTAAATAAACTTTCTATTGGATAGCGCAATGTGTACTACACGCGTTGTGTTGTGAATTGCAGTGAGTCCTGCGTACAACCACACAAAACGCTATAAATTTACGTTCGGATTATCTACGGTGAACGTGTTTGCAATTAAACACATTCATATAATTCCTAATGTACGAACTTCACACCTGATCAAGAACTGCACCTCGAATCCCAATGATTATGGATAGCGTGACACGCAAATTGGAAAACAACAAACGAATTCCCAGTTCGTCTGATCCAAATGTGAACATTGTTATGTATCTCTTACTATTTTCGAATACACGAGAGAATAGTGAGAATGAAAAGTTTGCAAAGAGGGCCATTGAATCATTAGTAAAAAAACTACGGAAAAAAACGGAGGAACTTGACGCTTTAATTCGAGCTGTTTCGACTCGCGGCGAAGATCCAAGCAAATGTGTAACAATTCCGCGAACGTTGGATGGCAGGCTACAGGTTTGTGAGAGGAAGGGATTTCCACATGTTATATACACAAGACTATGGAGATGGCCTGATATCCAAAAAATGGAACTACGGCACAATGATTCATGCCTTTATGGATTTGACTTGAAATGCGAGACTGTATGTGTGAATCCATATCACTATGAGAGGATTGGTACAATACATACAGTACCAAGTAAGTACATCACTACACTCTCGTTATCACCTTTACTATAATTGTGACATTTATCCCATGTGATTTTGACTCTTGTACTGTTGCATCTAATTTCAAAGCGTGCTTGGTTATTCATAAATATTCTGAAATTATGATATTTGTTATTCTTCGTGTCGCAACTTGATCAAAGCGGCTCATGCTTTGAGTACTTCTTGCATTTCGGATTGTTTGTAAATACTTCAAAGTGATTTTCATTGGAATATTATAATAATCATAATCGTTAAATTTGCAGTGATGTGATAAATGAAAGGTTCGAGCTACTTGTGGTCTAAAAGTCTACTACTGTGCCGGCCAAGTGTGATGTTTCAATGACTGTGCATTGTGTTATGTTCGTGTTTTGCGTCATATCATATGTCCGCGTGACTTTGTTTACGACGAATAATATAGGAACTTGATTTTTAATCCAAAATCCTTTTTAAAGTAAAACCAGATACGTCAAGATTTCGTGTGCATAACATTATTTAGAATTTCCTATTTCCACTGCTTTCCGCCAGACGCATTCGAGACTCTAATCAGACATTGTTTCTGTCTGAGAATAGAAAACGGGTGTTTGAGTATCCTTTATCGTACAACTACTTTAACTTGTGAAAGAAACTTGATTGTACAATTGAACATGGCTAGTAGCATCTGCTACAGGTAGTGAAGCGTTGATTGTGTTTCATCGATGTTAAGTCAACATTTGCTGGTTGTGTATTTGAATGTATTGGCAGATGCTAGCCCGCTAAACCTTAGATGATACTACGCTCAGTAACTTGTGTGGGCTTCTATTCATAATTAAAAAAAAAAACATTGTTTATTTGACCTTTACTCGTTTTCTATTATTTCTTTCGCGGATGCATTGTTCTTGTTTTCTGTAAAATGTCGTATTGTGTCGAATTTCAATAGAATTTTGAATAGCTTGCGTGTCATGTCCGTCTGAGGCGAGCAATATCTAGTCACGCAATGCAGTGAACGCTGATTTCCTCAGACATGTGAAGTCAAAGGTCGATTCTCTCCGAGAAATGTCGTAGTAAATATTACAAGATGTTGAATCTCATTCAGTAGTGACCAAAATACTGACTGCTTTTATTCATAGGCACATACTTGACGCTGTTTTCTCCCGTAAAATTCTGTGTGTTGCTGAGAATTTATAGAACTTATTGTACTGAACATCATGTTTTTTGAAAAGAATATTTATACTACAGTCTTGGATAATTTGTAAACTTCGAAAGTAAGCTTTGTCGCAATTTGTAGAGTAATAAATTTCACTTCTGTGTTGAGATTGCATTGCATAAATTATGTTTTGGAAAAATGAAAATAAAGTTTAGAAATTGAAGTCAAAAATTCGTCACCAAAGCCACGAATTAAGCATCATCAATTTGTAAATCAAACTATACATCACTTTTCTTGATCAAGAAAAGTTCGGTGCAAATTTGTGCGCTGCAAAACATTACTTAATAGTTAAGAGCTCAGAGTATTCAGAAAAATAGTGAAAAGATAAACTTTTGAGCATGCATGTGAAAATTGCTAATATATGCAGTCTGTTCAGTGCTCACTGTATTGTATTGATGATTGGTACGCATATAGATGCTTTCCTTATCGAATTCCAAGGAAACATTAACATTATTCAATTGGTACTTGTAGATTTCTGTGTATGGCTTGGTACTGCAGTTTTCAAGAAAATGTAACTTGGCTTGTGGCCAGTTTATAGGAATTAGGAGTGAAACTGCAATATCATATTTGAAGTAGCCTGAGAGAACAAACATTATTTTTGCTCTCTTTTAATCTGTTGATTTCCAGAAAATGATATCAAGCTGTTTCAAATGTTAGTTTTGAACAATATGACTTTCAATCATTGTCTGAAAATATTCATTGCAACCTAAAGTAAGTCACCGCTGATAATTGTTTTTAAACTGAGGGTAATTTATTCAGTATTCAAGTTTTAATCAAAACAGTCATTAATCACTGAATTGCAATTTTTCAAGACTCATTTTTGGTTTTTGTGTGGATTAGTATGACTTGATTAAGAAAATAGTTTTTGTGTGAATAGATGTATAACTGAAATTAACTGAATCTTTCAGAGTAATCAATGCATATATCTTATGTTTTAGTGGTCATTGACATACTATATTGATTTTCTGTAACTCCGGAAGCAGACAAGTGTCCATAGAGCATCTCACTTTATTCACAAATTTATTCAGTCATAGAGGTCAGGTGATTGTCTGAATTAGGGTGATGTGACACATGTCAATCCTATTATGTTTGCAGCTTGTGTTTAGTTGATCTAATTGTGATACTGGATTGTGAAGTATTTTGTAGGAGTATTTATAAACTCATGTGACCAGATTATCTTTTTACTGTATTGACTTCACAACAATATTGAGAAAGATGCTTGATTTGTCTGATGTTTAATCCTAATGCACTTTTCAGAAACTAAGCCGGAACAGACAATTAATAATAGACTTTTGTAGATGACACAACTTATACAGTTATGTATTTCTTAAAATGTGAACTCTGAGGTTAATTTTATGCAGTATTGTGTTTAATTGGATATTTGAGCCCAGCATGCATAATAAATTAATTTTCTGTAATTGCAGATGATACTTCTACTCCTGCATATTCTGGTCCCTGTGGAACATTGGTTCATCCGATCCCCTACTCAGAAGAACCTCCTAGTATGTTATATGAGCAGTTGGCTTATGCAGCTAACAATGCAGCCAGCATTCCTGCAACCATTCCAACAGCAGATGACCCTTGTCCTCTAATTGTACAAACATTGCTGCATTATGTCCACTATAAATGCCGTAGTCCTGAGTTGGAAACGTTTGCGAGGAAAGCGACAGAATCAATAGTTAAAAAATTGAAGAAGAGCCCAAATGAACTTGAGTCATTGATCATTGCAGTTACATCTTTGGGCAAACAGCTTTCTAGATGTGTTACACTGCAAAGAACAATGGATGGTAGACTGCAGGTTGGTGAAAAGAAAGATTTCCCTCATGTGATTTACACAAGACTGTGGAGGTTTCCAGATGTGCATAAGATGGAGCTGAAACATGTGGAGTATTGTCGCTACGGATATGACTTGAAAAACAACAAAGTTTGTGTTAACCCTTACCATTACGAGCGAGTTCAGCCTCCAGGTTGGTATATTTGTTGTAAGAAGAAGTAATTTACCTTTAGTGCTCATCATCCTATCTAATTACTTGTCTGTGAAGTATGACTAGACTAACTTATCGCATTTCAACTCGTTTTTAGTGATTGTTTATTTTTGCATTATTTTAAATCATTAGAATGTGTTCATTGTGTGGTTTTGGGATGTATGTATTGCTCCGTTACTCTTGAAATAAGTGCTTCACACTATTTTATCACCAAAAAGAAAACAGTGAGCGTTTATTAAATGGTGTCATGTTGCTTGATTAAGTCTTTGTCTAAATGTCTATCAGCGATGACTCATTTCCTGTGTTTTGTCTCTATTTTGAGTACAAGTCATGGCAAAAATTCTAGTTATGCATTTTACTCCGTCAAAAATGCAGAATTACGTCCTAAAATAATAACATATGAGATAAATGTAGACAGTGGGGCTCATCTTTCTTTGTTCACCGCTTATTTATGCATACATTTGCAATTTTTAGCACAGCTACTCAGAGTAATTCTCTTTCATGTCTATGGAATATTCATATTTTCAACTTCGGTCTGTCGGAGAAACAGAAAAATTTCTTGTACCTTTAGTATGCCAGTGATATTGGTGCAAAATTATATTAGTACTAACAGTAGTGTGAAAAAGCTATGTCGAAATATATATATCTTATTGACAGTTGGATTATAAACTAGAATGTTTATAACTAAACATAAATGTCTTTTTGACTCCTCAAAGTTGAACTTAACGTTGATTTTAAAATATTTTGTGCAATTATTTTAACTAATGGTTCCAGGGCTAAATGCTACATAGTACATTTGGTTGGTGGTTAAGATGTGGAATATGACATTTCTCAGAATTAGGGCTGAATCACTCAACTTCATACGATAAGCTGTTTCGGAATGTAGACAAAATCGTACCGATAAGTTGAGTGATATGGTATCCGGGATTTGTCCCATCGTACTTTGGCGCCATTGGCGGTCTTTTTATCGAACAAGAACATAGTTTTTTCATCTATATGTTCATTGAAAATGGAATATTTCTCGTCGTTTTGCACTTTTTGTACTTGTTTTTTATTGTAAGAGAAGTTTCAAATAGTAAATTCTGCTGTATTTCTTAGACTGGTTTCGAAATTCTGTGTGCCCAGTTCCTGGAAATGCAACGACCGCTCTTGGTAAGGTGTTTGTCATTGTATCAAACCCAGCTGTAGATTGCGACATTAGAATGAAATTGCGCCGAAGAATGTGCCCTTCGTTGTGAAAAATGATTGTAAGATTACGATAAATAAATACTTATAATAAGAAACAACATTGCGATTAAAGTGTAGCTATAGCCTTTGACCATAATCCTTCCATAGCTTAAGTGGCGCAGGTTGGCACCAGGTAAAGCCAACGCCTGGGTGACTTAGTCCTTCACAGTTTGATCGTGTGAATAGAGTTCAGTTGATCTCTTCTGTGCTTCGAGGGTTTTCCCGGGTACTCCAGTTTCCCCCTCTACAAAAATCAACCATTTACGGGGGTTCGGGTTCGTAGTTTCTGCGGCCTAACACTGTTCGGTAACTCAGCCATCATGACGAATTTAAATTAAACTATAGATCGGAGAAGCTCGCCGATGGATTACGATCCATGGCCGGAGCTCAGGCTTTATGCATGAACGTTGAAAATATAACAGTAACACTAGTACAAAACATGAAAGAGTAGTTTATTCAATTTACGATGGTCAATTTGACAAACTCTGGTTTTATCTTTTTTCAGGAATTCTGATGAGTCCCGGGTTTTCAGGCCTGGAGCAAATTCCGTACTCCGCCATCTCGTCAACTGCACTACAATACAACCATCTGCACAATACATCCGGGTTTCTTCCTCCAAATGTTTTGACACCTGGTCATCATTCCATGCTACCATACTTGCCTCATTCTCATTATGAAAACATATCTCACAAAAAGTCCCCACCAAGGTAAGTTGGTGTCATTCACTACCAAATCTCACTTTGCTAACCATGTCAGCAAGTGGGAGACCTTCTGGTTGATAGATAGAATTTTATACAAAAAGCCTTGTACAGTTTTAAGAATGGAGTTCTCTCGAAGGAATGTTCAAGTAGCAAAACTGAGCTAATAAAGGATCTTTCTTGTATGTTTGTTGGATAATTCGAGGGTCTCAACTCTTGTTGGGGTGTTTCGCATTAGACCATAGGAAGGCTATATATTCGGGTTTATGTTGCAGCTATGCATGAAAAGGTTGATGGAGATTATTAACTTTTTCTTGCAAATTATATATCGATCCTGCATGATGTACTGCATTGAATATGTTCCTTTAAAAATTACTGATGTCAAAAAAGTCGGTACTAAAATTGAACATTTCCTGTTAATTAGAGGATATTTGGCAGTGGTCGGAAATGTAAGCCGAAATTATCTATCAAATTTTTATTAAATTACGCACAGGGGGTGTAAACTATTGACATATACTGGGTAAAAAACACCGATGTTTGCCCACTATTGTTACGACGGTTTGTTGTTCTGCACATGCTGTTTGGGAATGCAGAATTGCCGCTGGCAACGCTCAATTATTGGGCAGTGAGCACATGTTTCATTGTATCCAATCGTCTTGCTTCCTTACACAGGTTTCAGTTTAGAATTCTTTTGTTCGAACATGTTCCATATTTAGAACACTATGCAGCTGTGTTTGGAGTATTTGGCTGTTAAACAACTGATAAAAGTAATGTTCTTATTATGGCTGCTGGAGACATTGACTTTAAAATGAACTTGAGAAAGCTTTTGTGAAGCAAAGTCAAAAGACATGAAATTACCTGCAGGGCTAATATGCTAATATTGACATTGCAGTAGGCTGCGAATATTTCATGCCACGACTTCATGTATTTTTGGGCTGTATTGATTATTATAATATAGCCCCAAAACTCCACGTTTCTTGTCACTATGAAAACTTGCTTTGGGCAAAGCGTGCTCGTATGCTAAGAAGTCATTCGCCCTTGCTTGTTGTATTATGAAAGTTTTATAATTTCTTTTATAAAGTATTGGCTTTATGGAAGTACCGAGTTTTAATTAAACAAGTGTGTTAGAAAAAATTGGCACAACGTCAATGAAGCTATTGTGTAATGTACGGTTTGAAAATGTGTTAAAATAAAGGAGGTGAAGTGTAAATACTTTTCCAGTATGTATGATTATGTAGTTCAAGCATTAGCTAAGCTAACAAGTCTGAAAAGCTCAGGAGCGAAGCACGTGTTTTGAGCACGAATCTTTGAAAATTTTTTTGAATCTCGACCTAATCGCGCCCAAATTCTCATAATTTGACCCAATCAGTGAGGAATGTTAATTCATGCCGAATGCAAGTAAACGTTCTATGAGATATGTTCTCAATATTCACTATAAACCAACGGCTACTCACGCGTATTTGATACTTAGTCATGGGCACGAGACTGAAAAGTTTCGCTTGAAGAATTTGCCAAGTTTTGATATTTGCATTAGTTGTATCTCGGTTTTGGTGCGTACTATCGCTACCTTCGATTGACCTCCAGTTCCCCATGGGAAGCCACGTTTTTGAATGGCCTGCATATACCGTATTTACTCGATTGAGCGCCGCGGTGCTCTTTAAATTTTTAGTGTTTTAGATGCGGCGCTTATTCGGGGGCGGCGCTCTTTAAAAATATTTGGTTTTTGCAACCATCGTTTGTTATTTTTAACACTGATTTGAATGAAAGCGACGAAACAGCTGGATGTTGCGAAAAAGACGCTTGTTGGTAACGTACCGATACAATTGTCGCACTTGATGACGATATTTCTAAAAGCAAACATAGGAAATAAGCTCTCCACATTTTGTGATTAAAAAGTGCGGTGCTCATTCGGGGGCGGCGCTCTTTAAATATTTTTGTTCTCAATGCGGCGCTTATTCGGGGGCGGTGCTCAATCGAAGGCGGCGCTCAAACGAGTAAATACGGTACCCTTGATTCCAATGGAGAATCAAGAGCCGGTGCAGCAGGCGGGTTGCTGCTGTCTTGGGAGTTCACAGTATTATAAATTTTTTTTAGAAAAGATTTGCTTCTTCGTTCTCCAAGACAAGATGTTTCTTCCAGTGACAGTGACAATGTTTCTGAAAAAGGAAGTGAAAATGTAAGAAGCTAATTATCTGTAGCTTAAACAGCCCAGTGTCTTCGAAGCATTGACCGTTGAGTCAATACAAAAGTCTCGCTAACTTGGCTTGCAGCGATAATGCTAGTTAGTAGCTACTTCTGTGTATGGTTGATACAACATGACTGCTATATACTTGTCAATAGTAGTGCTGCATACGGCAAAATAAATTTTGATTCGGTGCAACTGACATTGCTGGGAGAATATGGTCCAACAGTACTGAAAACCACTTGAAGAAAAAGTAGTGAATGTCCTTAGTGACTAAATTTTCTTCATTTTTTCATTTAGGCAAGTCGAGAGATAGGTTGTCATATCTCACGCAAGGCGAATAATTTGGGGAAGAATGAGACACAAAGAACAAGTGTATCAAAATCGAGGTGACTACGCTTAGATGTCTACGTTGAGAAAGTAGCTAGCTTTGTAAACTAGAGAGAAATGAGACAGTCAGTTTCAAGAATACCTTGAAAGACCTAAAATATTGAAGAGTTTGAATAACAAGTCGCGAAACGTAGCAAAACACTCTTTGTATTAACGAGAGGATCATGAAATTTGAAAAATTTGCTGTTATAGCCTTTATTGCTGTTTGTGTAACAATGATGGTCGAAGTGTGTTTGGACAAGGCAAAATTATTCAGTTTGCTCGTTTCAACGACGATCACCACCCCGGGGAACAACGTAGACGACATTTGTTTGTTAATGATGGAATGTTGGATGAGAGCAGATCAGATTATCCGATGCTCAAGAGATCAGCAAGCCATGATACGGTTCAAGCTGACAAGTATGTAATCAATGTGGCCAGTTGGGAAGGGTCGACTATAAAGGAAATTGACGTCATTCAGAAGTTAGAGAGGTTCAGATTTGACTTCCATTACCAATACGACTACCATTTGCCAAGACCAACCAATGAGATGCATCTTACCTAACTGATTAACCAATCAAATATTAGCTTAGGCAGCCAAAAGTAATGGTAGCTGTAGTGGAAGTCAGATCTGAACCTCTATTGTCCTTTCGAACTCAGCATAACTGCCTTTGTTCGCTCAACTTAAAGGGTTGATTTTCATCGTACTCATAAACGGAGAAGAACAAACAGTTGGGAGGAGACTGGTGAACAGTTAATATCTATGAATGAACACAGGGAACCTCAGTTTGGGTTTGATAGGAAGAAAACGTTGGCAGAAATCTGCGATGCTCACGGTGATTTGTGGGTTCATGAGAAATGTGCAACATGGACAGCAGCTACTGCCAATAATGAAGAGAAAGTTTTGGTGACTAACCTGGTTGGAAAAGCGATTGTTACGGTAACTGTTCATGAGAACATTTTGCTTCGTGAGCATGAAATTGCTATTTACAAATGTAATATAACGAAGCTCATTGACACTGTTCTGTGATTGGCTCTTTATATGATAACTATGAAAATATTCTACAGTATAAAATTTCTCCCGGTCTTTGCAGTGATAATTTGTTTTTCATGCAAACAAAGTGTCTTTAACCACATTTATTTTCACAAAATAGTCACCAAACGCCACCAATGTTGGTTTTATCAATGCCCATTGTGTTCAAAACTTGCGGTAGGGGGTTTGCACTTTTTGGCGAAACGATTGGATTATTTTGTGTTGTGTAGGTATGTTCTTGGTGCAAGCGTTATGGAGCAAGTGTCCGTTGTGCTGTGCCACATTGTAAGAACGTGTTTCATTTGCCATGCGCAGTCGCTGCTGGAGTGTATCAAGTATGTTGTTAATATTTTGAGGCCTGTTATTGTCTTTTTCCTGGCGCCTTAAATTACTTTGCTCTGTCACCATTATAGCAATCTATTTTTAGACTAGGAACTGGTCCCCAATCGCTGCCAATCGTTCTTGTTCTTGTTTTTGTTCTTGTTGGGGGGCGATGCTCTTCAAAAAAGCCTGAGGCTTTCTCATTTCTAGTCCTATCGTCGTGAAATTTGACACAATGGTGTAAAATGATATTACTCATCAATTGACGGAGTTCGATTTTTGATTTTCGATTTGGTAAAAAATTTACAACCAATTGTTTGCTGTAACTTTACAATAATCATTATGCATCATTAATATTCACAGAGAAATGCAACAATGCAGATAGGAAAAACAAAAGCCATTATACACTTCCTACGTCACAAGCTGTTAATGAGAGTTTCTAGACAAAGCCGTGAATTTCAATGATTTGGACGACGTGCAAAGCTTGTCCACTTGGCCCAGTTCCTTGTCCCATTAGTATACTCGTACTTTTTTTTAAAACTTATTGGCTCTTTACGTTTTGTTTCCAAACAGAATGTACGCAGTTTAAAGGCATATTGTTTGGATCATCCGCAGGTTTTGCAAAACATCGGTAAGTATGCCAAGATGCGTTTCAGAAATTGATAATGATCTGGGTTCCCCACCCTTGGAACAACGAGTTCAGTTTTATTTGGTATACAGAGTTTGGTTACATTTGCATGAATATGTAGCTAGTATTAAGCTGCTTAAATAATTTTGAAGTTAGCTAATGTTGTTTTTGTCGTTTTTTCTTAGCGTTTTGTAGTACTTGCAATTGTCCAGGTGAAGTTGGTAATATTTTGTTCTGTATAAACTGTGGCTACCAAGCGCATGGACAGTGTGTAAGTCCTTCAACAAGAGTTACTCCTGCGGTAAGGCTGGGCTGGGAATGCCGGAGATGTAAGAGGTGTCAGGCGTGCAGGTAGTTTCATCATGCATCTCCATTTTCTTGTAGTTGTAGTTTCAGTAAAAGCACTATTACACGTACAATGTAGCATATGTTTTTATTGTGGTCATTGAAATTAAAATCTTGCAAACTTATCTTGCAGACATTTAATTGAGGTAAAGAGATCGTTAACTTGTCGTAGTTGCGACAGAGGTTACCATCTTTCGTGTATTGAGGAAGGAAGAAGTCCAGATGTTGACCAGTTTGCTGCAGTATGGCAATGCAAGGTAGTTTAGTTGTACTTGGTACCCATGTTGGTACCCTGTTTGCCGAAGTGGAGGGACTAATAGTTCCTGCTTGTCGTTGTTCTTGCTCTTATGTTGTTAGTAAATTTTCTAGAAATGTCGAAGATGTCAAAGCTGTGACAAACATATTCCCAATGCTCAGATTCCAGTGAACGAAGACATGTTATGTAAGGAATGTCAAGTTTTAAACGACAGAGGTCGATGTCCGTTGTGTAATAAAGGTTTTTTTCCTCCTTCAACTGCCACTGTTGCTGTACAATGCGACACCTGTAAAAAGTGAGTATATCTAGCATTGCCAACGAAGGTCCAAAGTGCTATGGACGATAGAGAATAAGAAGCCATTGGTAGTAGGTTCCATTCTCCGCTGCAGCTAGCTAATGAATTTTTCGGTAGTCATGATGTAGGTATATCAATCAGGAAAAATTACAATGGACGCATTGCATGATAAACTAAATTTTCATCAACCCAAAAAGAAGGATATCCATTACAAAAGCTGGGAAGAGCATAATAAAATTAGCAAAACTGCAGAGTTTCGTCGGAAACGTTGTAAAATACGGAAAGTATAGCAATGCGTCGTTTGCAAAATTGGTATATTTTTGTACTGTGCGGTGGAAATTGTAACTCTTTTGTCAAAAAAAAATATCAATTTCGACCCCATAATATACAAATATAGAAAATTTGCGAATTTCGCACGGTGTATTATCTGCAAACAACATTTTTCAACTCAATTTTGCTCTTGTATTAACTTTTTGATGCTCTTTTCGTCTGTGGTAATCTTTTAGTTTAGATCAAAATTTGTCTTTTATTCAATGAGGCCATTGCGTTTCCAGTAATTTACCTTAAGCTCGGCGCACACTAGAGCGATATGCTTAGCAAAATGTCATTCGTGGCTGTTGGCGTAAGCAGAAAAGCCTAGTGTGTAGTGCACTTTTCTACAGTCACTCGTGACACGTAAAGGCCTGTTCAAACGAATGCAACATGTTGGCCCAACATCATCCAACATTGTTGGATGCAACATGTTGGCCTCATTTGGACACTATGTTGGATGATGTTGCCTTGAATTTAAACTTGCTTAAAATTTTCGTCCAACATTGTCCAACATTTCACGTGTACGCGTGACGTCTGCACCATTTCCATGGATTTATGTTTTCATCCGCATTTTTCGAGTAAACCAGAACGCATAAGCGCCACAACTGCAAGACATTTTCTCTGTTTCCATTGTTCATACTACCTTACGTTATTTGAGTTCATTTTTTTACCTTTAATTTAAAAATTTCTTGCTGTCGTTTGAACAGGTTAAGCCAACATTATCCAATATTCGTCCAACATTGTTGGCCCAACAATGTTGGACGATGTTGGCTTCGTTTGAACAGGCCTTAAGGCCCGTTTTCCACTATGCGAATTTGTTTGCGCGAAAACAAATCTGGCAACGTGATTGGCTCGCTCTCGACTTTTTCGCGATAAATTATATTGCTAGCGAATCACGTTGCTGGATTTATTTTTCGCTCGAAAAAATTCGCGTGGTGGAAAACGGGTTTAAGACAGTGCATTGTTCTGACTGCACACGTACTGATCACATGTTGTTTTCAGGTGGTTGCACATGACGTGCGCGGAAGTAGATCAAGATACATACAACCGAGTTCAAAATGATGATGAGTTGATCTTCGTCTGTGAATCTTGTAATCAGGAAGAACTCTCTTCTACTACGAGCCAGGTATACATTCATTTCAATACCATTTTGGAAATCTAATTTTATGAAACGCCAATCGAGACTAATGGGAAATGAACGAGTAGATCTTTTGTTCATATCGTTTATTATGTCTGGATGTATTAAATTTTTTTGACTTATTACGCAGTTTTATCTTGATCAAAATTGACCTATTTCAGACTTTCTCCCTAATCGAGGTTTCCTTTCTTATAAGTTTAGTCTGTCTTGCCATTTACAACGTTTTTAGGGCTTGTCCCTGCGAGGCAAATAAAATTGATCGAACTTCGAAGGGCTGCTGTGCGTCAAACTTGCATTCCACATTTTGTGGAAGAATAGTTTAGGTCAGTAGACAATGGTTGTTTGCATACTGACGTATGTTGGCGCACAACATCAAACTTTCGATGTTTAGCAGAGCGAACAATTTGTGGAAATTTCTTTGTTTTACCGGATCGTGTTTACCATTTAAGGAATAGGTGAAAACCACCTATACATACAAATATAAGACTTATTCTAAACGTTTTAATCATTCGTTAATTCTCTCCTTGCATGATCAACAACAAAACTCTCCACAGCATCGTCGACCATCAGGAATCATCGGCGACCTATGATAATCTAGCTATAACTTTATCCTGGTTTCAATATGAGTGTTAATATCTTTTGCGTTTCTGCAAGCTCCGTTGTCTACAATTACTTCCCAATGGAATTTTGGGTTACCATTTTTTCTGATCTAGACTAACGAGGAGGACGAGAAAACAGAACATGATGTTGAAATAAACTCTGCTGGCGAATCTAGCATTGAGGACCAGATCTCAATTTTCCAAGAACTACGTTTTCACAATATTGCTATTCAAGAAGAGGTAACCCAAGCCACAACCAGTTGGTCAACCAGTGAACCACTACAATGGTCGCGACTACGGTTAGCTTATTCGTTTGAATATTATTACACAAAGCAGCAAGTAGGCGCCGTGTTCAAGATGAACCCTCGTGCTTCTGAGACGGTCACTTCTCCAACGTCAGCTGCTGAATCTTCGGGATAACTACGGAACATGCTTTGACGAGCGTCGTCGTTTTAACTGCTACGGTACAGTTTGTCGGTAAGTGAAATAAGTTCTTTTATGCCAGTAAATGTATAGTGTTTTGAGTTTTTATTGAAGCTGTGATGAGAGTTTTAAGGAGTGATCACCTACTCGTTTTCTCTCCTCATGAATTTTCAACACAGAAGTTTTAATAAGATTGTACTTGTTTCCATTTCGTAAGGCATACAATATTGAGCTCGCTAATTTGGTTGGAATGAGATTATTTGGTTATTGTCGCGAAGTTGCCGCGCAGTATTTGCACATCCACAATCAATAACCATACACTTTCTCCGATAACTTAATTTTGCCTCTCATTCATACTCGAAGTTGAAGATGTTTAAAAATTGCAAAAAATAAATTAAAATGATTAAAATAATTTACTTCAATGTGTGTGCCTCCTATATATAGCGAAATTATTATTGCGTCTTTGGAAGATTTATGATTATAATCGAAGCCTATACGATCTTTCTTACGCAGTAAAATGTACATAGACCATGTAAATATTAGACCTTAGACTTGCACTTTAGTTCAGTTAGACATAACGGTATAAGGAATATCTAGCGTAGAAGTCATCAATATCACATGTTATATAGTGTTACCAAAACTGTCCAAAATAGTATATAATATACGTAGGTTTTATTACGATGTCTATCTTGAAATTGCACTAAATGAAAGTTCTAGTGTAACCTTTTTAGGCATGTATAGCAAAAAATGGCCGCTTGTTCATTTCACCATAATCCTTTGCGGTCCTAATTTTTTTTAAAATCTCGTACAGATGGTTAGTTTTTTGCTTGGCAACGTTGCTCCCTTCAAAGGAATGTGTTCTGGTATTTTCATCGCGTAAAATATATTTGCGTGAAGGATCATGGTCAAATCGATAGGTGCCATTTTTTATTATATTCAACTGTAGCGATTTGAATAATTCACGGCTCACGTCGAACCTAATTAGCTAGATATAATATACAACCGTGGAACTAAAGTTTCCTACTAATGGCACGAATGCCGATCAATATCACGTAAAATTGTATACGTTTGTTTGTATATATGATGTAGCGAATGCATGGGTATTTCCCTAACACTGTTATTCATTGCAATCAGTGTTGACGGTGATACATGTCATTTTCTACCACCATATTTGCGCTTAATCACGCTCAGCAGTCGTTTTTACTGTCGTTGAGGTTGTATTCAGGGGTTGTATCATCATGTAAAACTGATATCAGTAATATTTCACCAAGAAAATCAAAACTGACCTTTTTGAATTGCTACCATTGAAAAGAATCCAACCGATTTATTTTTAAATTGATTTCGTCATTAAAATGGCAAAATGTTTTACTATGAAAAATACGATTTGTATTGTGTGTCATGCAGACATGTTACCCGCATCCAATACCAGACTAGTCACTAGTCCTCTTTTACAATGAGAGATTGCACAAAAAGAGCTAGCTTACCTCCAGAACGAGTTCGCAGCGCACGGAGCCAATCGCAAAACAAACGCAATACTCGTTGCTTTTTTTCTGAAATCTGCATGTTGTAACAACCCCACTCCAACCTCACACGACAGTATTCAACTTGGATTTAATGAGCCATGTATTTTTCAATATGTTATTTTGTTATGAAAATTACTAAATATATGGACGTTAGAATAACTTTACTTCCGAAGCGCGAAAGAAACCTCACCATCTCATGCGTAATCTAAGTAATCTGAAATTGCATATGACTAGCAGTGCTGTAAATTACTATGATTGGCTATATTGTGAAAAACATAACTCTTAGTTTCACAGATTTAAATTTGGTAGTTTCACAGTGTAAAAATATATATAACCTATTTAAATTTAGTGATTCAAATTCATTCCATTTATTTAATCTTCAAAATGTAAAAAAATTATTAAAATTATACATCGCGATCATAAAAATACTCAGTTAGTTGCTACAATTTATTATAGCCTCTGACGGAAATGCGTTATAAAATAAGATAACTGGCAAATATAATTGATCAACAAGGTTGCCAATGCACTCATCAGTCTATCTACTCTATGACATACGCTAAGAGGAGAAAAGTCGCAGCAAAAATCGCTCGTCAAAAACCCGCCGAAAGAAGCGAGTTCAGCGATCTATCTCGTACTCCGAGCCTGCAAATCTTTTGTACAATGAATAATATTCGCTGTACAAAAAAACCGCAGGCTCTTGAGTACAAGCCGGATATTCTGTAGCCGAAAGTATGAAATCATTTATGAGATTATGAGAACTGGACAGACAAACAGAAATATGCCAGATATTAATCCTGTAATTTCAAATCCTCACAGTGCCATCTGCTACGAATGCTATGTACATAAATTTGCCACCAATAATACCGGTGTACATCAACTGTTAAAAATATTAAAATCTCACTCTGTCAATATGCTACACTGCAGTACTGAAGTGGCGCACTTTGTATGCATTTCCCCTCAAGTATCCATGACCATGGCCGTCGTAGTAACTGGGAGATGACCAGTCTTTCATTTGATTAACAGATTGCGTCACTTCGGAATACGTTTGAGATGTTCGTTTGTTGTATAGAGGCAGCACCTCTGTAGCCTCACCCAAAACGTTCTAGAAAAAGAAAAATCTGATGTCAGATAATTCATGTCTCCCGCGTAACCACAAGAGAAAATCCATGATCGAGCCAGCTAAAACATAATTCAAAAATGTAAGCCAGGGATCGGTTGTTTGAAGCGCGTTTAGCTTAAAGCCTGGCGCATGCTAGAGCTATATGTGCTCAGCAAAATGTCATTCGTGGCTGTTGGCGTGAGCAGAAAACCCTAGTGTGCGGTGCGCTTTTGTAAGTTTTCAGTCACTCGTGACGCCTAA
>JAODVQ020280414.1:0-12671 GCA_025400075.2 Phenganax stokvisi
TAGCTTTCGTGAAAACACTTGAGAAACCATGTACCAAAGACAAACCAACAAAAATACAGATATTATTAAAGTCTGCCTGCATAGTACGAAGCAACAAAATCACACCTGCTTCTAAGAAGTAACACAATGCAAACGCACGATCTAATGGAATAATTTTCCTGTTTGTTTTCAGGACAAGATATTTTGCAAATGCTAATGGCACCAATGTCAAACCAGGCGACAAAGCTGCTGTGATTGCTTTCATTGTGTCCGATGCTTCGTTGAATTTTTTAATTATCACAAACGTAAAAATGTAAGAGAACACAATAGCAGCTAGGTATGGAAATGAAACAGTGAAAAATATCCGACGGAACGAATAAGATGTTCCTGCATTGAATGTTTTGTATTTCGAGGTTGCAATGGCCATACCAATAGGTAGCGTAGATAAAAAGAAGACGTCTTCAGGTGCTCTAAAAGAAAAGAAAATGAAGAGCATTAGATGTTTTGAGGAAACGGTATGAAATATTGAGAGAATAAAAAAAAGTCTGTGGGAACATGAGCCTGCAATCCAAAAGTTTCTACTTTATTTCCAACGAATGATGAAACTTTCTAGGACACAAAGATAATAGAAACTCGTTCTCTACTCTCGTTTTTACGCCATACTCGGAAGCTTCGACGGCCTTTAGATCCATGAAAATCGACTTTTTCGTACGAAAACATTTTTAAAAGTTTCTTTAATCGATTCAAGCTTTATAAATATCTATATAATTCTTGTATTTGTTGTGGAAACTATAAGTTATAGTTCTTATATACAAAAATGCGTTGAAAATTTTCTTTAATTGATTGAAAATTATAAGCAGGCATAATTTCTGATCTTGATATAAAGCCTTTACGCTTTCCTTTTGCTCATGAATATGCATTGCTAATCGTCTTTAAATTACTCAAGTATGTGCAATTTCTGACCTTATATGGGTATTTTCTATGATTTTCAATAGTAAAGAACTTACTGGTATTTTATATTTGCCATGTAGACATTCTTGCCGATGATTAACTTGTAAGTCATAGAAATGAAAGCTGCAATCATGCCAAAGCCAAAGCAAGAGCAATAACCATTTTTATACTCTTTCCATCCAAAAAGTATTGCAATGCTCAATGGAAACCAGGTGTATGTCGGAAAAGACCCGAGAGCTGTTCCCACAGTTTGTAAAGACTGAACGGTCGAAGGAATACTGCGATTGAAATGCTGCCAAGCAATGCATGAACAAGTTGTGTTAAAAGCAGTATACACCAGAGTGATGCTAAACAAGCTTAGTACAAACACACCCAACAGTAGTTTGACATTAACTTCCAAACTTATTAATATTGATCTGGAAACAGTTCGATATTGAAATCTTCTTCTTTGGAGCAATGGTTTACAAATAGTTGATTCGTCGGTCGACATATCAACCTCTTGTTCCTTGTACTCACGATGTACTATTCCCTCAGACACTTCCTCTTCATCACCTTGATCATTCATTGACTATCCTCCTGATTGACTTACTCGAGACACTGTCGGTGGATGAGTGACTAACGTCAAACACAGTGATACAAATGTTGCTATGAGTTCTTCGAGAATCATGTTTTGCTTATTTCGAGTACCTCAAATTTCAGTTCCCAAGGAAAATTCTTTATTTTGTTCGCGTATTTCTGTGAAGTTTCAAGCGATTGCAGCCGATTCTGGTCGAGCGTCTAGCGGAAGTCGTTATGGCTGTGGTAGCAAGCGGCTCAGCGTTGCAACTCTCCGTTTCTAGAGACGAAATAATGCGTTGTCCTTTAAAATTACACGTTGCTGAGTTCACTCCGCATAAGAAATTGATTGATAAGGGACACTGGCAGTGGATTAGTGACTAATGTCGAACTCAGTGACACAACTGTCGCAATGAGTTCTTCGAGAATCATGTTTTGGTTATTTCGACTATATACCCTAATTTTCGGTCCACAAAAAAGAAAGTTGGCATGCTGTTGGGGAAGTTCTTTATTTTCTTCTGGTATTTCCGTGAAGTTTCAAGCGTTTACAGCAAATTCTGGTCTAGCGTCTAACGGAAGTCGTTGCTGCGGTCGTAGTAAGCGAGGCTACTTTCGGTTTCTAGGAGCCACATAATGCGTTGTCGTTCAAAATTACACGTTTGCCGAGTTCACCCCGTGTTCACTCTGGAAAAGTAATTGATTGATAAGGGACACCGGGAGCGGGTGAGTGATTACGAACTCAGTGATACAACTGTCGCTATGAGTTCTTTGAGAAACATGTTTTGGCTATTTCGAGTATACCTCAATGGGGGGCGTGAATGGGGGTACAGAAATCCGATAATCCGCCCGATCTTTCTTCCAATCCGTGAATCCGAAATTTTTTTGTGAAAGTCCGGATCCGTTTCCACTGGGCGCAGCGACAAGAAAGGGCGACTAAACCTTTGTCATAAACAAAAACTACAATCCAAAAGAAAAACAAGCTCCGTAATGTGTACGAACTAATCGAGGAATTCCAGGATCCGAAGCCAATAAACCTATTCACCCCACCACTCAATTTTCAGTCCACAAAAAAAGAAGTCGACATGCTGTAGGGAAATTCCTTATTTTGTTCCGATATTTCCGTGAAGTTTCAAGCGTTTGCAGCCAATTCTCGTCGAGCGTCTAACGGAAGTCGTCGTGGCGGTTGTAGTAAGCGTTGCAACTTTACGTTTCTAGGGGCGAAATAGTGTTTTGTTACTCGAAATTACACGTTTATGGAGTTCACTCCGACTACACTCTTCCAAAGTAATTGATTGATCTGGGATGCTAACGGCAGATGAGTGCCTAATGTCGAACTCAGTGGTGCAAATGTGGCAATAAGTTCTTCGAGAATCATGCTTTAGTTATTTCGAGTCTACCTCAAATTCAAGGTACAGGAAAGAGGAAGTCGACAGATGATTCGATTGAATTTCCAGCTCTTTATATAGTT
This sequence comes from Phenganax stokvisi, assembly GCA_025400075.2. Lineage (NCBI taxonomy): Eukaryota > Metazoa > Cnidaria > Anthozoa > Malacalcyonacea > Clavulariidae > Phenganax > Phenganax stokvisi. The sequence continues at coordinate 2,954 of JAODVQ020280414.1, forward strand.
ATATATTGATAACGATAAGAGGAAATACGAGTATCTTGTAAGTTTGCATGCCAAACAATATCGCACACACTAAAGGCCAGTTCACACGGGCGATTTTCGATGCGATTTTTCTCGTGTTGAACGATGTGATAGAGTGGATAACTAGCGAGTATACTTGGTCCAACAATTCTGCTAATGCACTCGCCAGTCAACCTACTTGATCACATACACTACAAGGAGAAAAATCGCAGCAGAAATCGCCCGTGTGAACTGGCCTTAAAGCCTGTTCACATTCACTGTACTTGCCGAATATATTCCATCACGCGCACTTACACCAGTGAAGGTGAAACTGAAGCTTGTTTTGAAATTTCCTACTTCGTTCTCCTACCCTTACAAATTAAGGTCGAAATTCGGATAAATGTAAACATTTACTTCTACTTTATCCAAGTGTTTAAAATATTTTAAAGAAACGCAGACATTGTTATTGAATGTTTCCTTAAACATTGTAGACTATCTGTGTAAGATTTAAAGTGTCGTCATACGTCATAATGTCTTTTTCTGTTTGGAAAATTTCAGTGGATAAGATAATTTATGTACGTCATCTTTATCATCTAAATTTTGCGTGTGTATCAGTTTTGAATCAGTCTTGGTCAGGGAGTGTTTGGCCCACCAACTATACCATGCTCCAACTGCCAATGTAAAATTCATGGTGTGATTGTCAAATTAACAAGTGCTTTGTGTTTCTATTTTTGTGCCGTCTGCCCTCAGTCTTAAATGATCTCAAGAACGGTAACAGGTCTTTGCGCAAAGCGGAGGTTATTGCCGGCAAAAGGCTAGTTAGAATATTATGAATTGAAAGTTATGTAAACAGAGGATGAAGTTTGTTGATGAGTTTTCGGATGTTTTTACCATTGAGCATTCAGGATGCCCTTGTGGGAAAACTACGACCCTTTGTAGCTAAATTCTGAACGTTAGACTGTTGAGGTTAGGCCACAGTAACATACAATTGGAACACTTTTCTCAGCAGCTGTTCACCAGCAGTTGTGTGTTTCTCTTGCGTTGATTTTTAATTGTTTAATTTTCAATTTCTCGAACACTAGGCTGGCCACCTTTTCAATTCATAAACTAATCGTGTGACTGGAGTCTTTTTTCGACATTTTTGTACACTGCACATGTGAGATGTGCCCAAGACACGATCCCAACGCGCAAACAAATAGAGCAGTGTATTTACAGTGAAAAAAGCTCCCCAAGAGGATCAGAAACTAAATGAGGCTAAGTCTTAGCATGGGATCAGGAGTTGAAAGAACAGTGCGGTAGCGATTCAAAACAAGTCATTAGACAAGCTAAGAACAATATACGGTATATGAAAACGGGAAATGAAACTTATGAAGCACATAAGTGCACACTGGAAACGGTTGACATTTTGAACGCTAAAATTTCACTGAAAAATAGATTTTCTGCCATCAATTACGAAGACGGCGACACTGATAACGGGAGGAACACTCGCAACACAACGCCAGAACCCAGAAGATAATAGCACTTGCAACAATACCAGAAACAAGAATTTAACTACACTTGAAGTCAATGACAGGATCAAAAAATCATCTAGTTTTTGCAGGAGACTGTTTGGATGCAATGCAATAAAACATTGCATCTGACCTAGTCTTTTAGACAACCTCAATGAAGTGGAGTAGCCAGCCCAATATCCAAGGAAGTGGCGACACAAGTTTCAAATCATTTTCATTATTGATTTCTTTAGAAATTGATTGTTTCGCAGTTAATCAACACGACAAAGATACAGTGTCACCTAGGGATATTTGACTGGTTACGTCGCTGCCGGCAATGCTGTGATCTTGTAAGTCGGCACAACTGACCAAAGAAAGAAGAACTAGAAGAAAATTGTTGAGTTACGATCTAATTTAAATGGTTTATTGAAATACAACTGCCTAACGCGCGTCAAAACCAAAACATGAAAATCCTTTTGAAAACATCACGTAAAGTTAGTGTGTGTAACGATATAAACGGAATGCAGACGCGTATTTACTAACATCTTTCAAACCAAGGTATAAGTTACGCTGTTTGAACAGCAAGATTTTTATAAGTCAAGGTTCGAAAAATCAAGAATTTTGGCGATGCATTTACTGATGAAATTTGCTGACTTGTAGTAATTAAGTTTGTTGCCAACGATATCTTGTCTTGCAATTTAGCCATTTGAAGCCCAAAAACTGACAAGCAGCCTTTTTTAAAAATTTTCATTCCCCACTTGTGCGACGAAAATTTTACATGAAGTAATGTATGGTAAACGAGAAATCGTTTCTTAACGAAACGGATCTTGGGGCGGCGTAATGCAAGCCTATTGCAAGCCTGCTGAAACAAAGACTTTAATCTGTTGCATTATATTCGAAGGCTAAAGGATTTCACCTTTGAAACTGACTTGTTTCCAATTTGCGTCTTCGAGCTGTTGGCGCTGACACAGTTGCTAAACCATGACTCAAGTTTAGGCACGTTTTCGCAGAATTTACAGAAGAACACTGGAGGAAAGCCTGGAATGTTTGTGGTCGGCATTAGCATAATTAGCAATGCAAGGAATGATGAGGATGGTTCTTGGCGAGCTCCCATGCATAGAATGAAGCAATAAGATATAGACGTGTCTGGAAGGCTAATGTTGTGCGATGAAGTTCATATTTGATACCAAATCGATAGCTCTCAAATGGTATTTTTTTATACAAGGCGGTTTTTTTCTTTATCATCAATTTGCGCATGTTTTTATGAAAGAATTCGGTCTGAATTCACGGCAAATCGGGGCATCGAATCTTTTTGGCGTTCAGCATGTGTTCTTGCCACTGTTGTTTTTCGTGGGGGACAAATTTCGAGCGAGGACCTTGCTTACTTGGATTGTGGCTATCGCTTCTACCACGGCATGTGTACTTCCACTTCTTCCCATGGTAGTGTCTTTACCTTCATGCTTTGGAACCACGAGACAATCAAGCATTTTAGGTGAAAACGTAACGTCTCAATTTGCAAACAGAAACGCTTCGATGCTCGTCAAGAATGTGGAGTACGTTCAGACCAATAACGTACCTTCGTTGAGTGCCTTGGTATTCGTAATGACTATTTCGAGGTCATCAATGACATTTCTTGATTCGAGCTCACTTACTTTGGCTGGAGTGGCGACATTCTCGTATCTGGGTAGGGACAGGGCTCGTTACGGTTCTTTTTACATGTGGAAAAACGTGGGGTTCTGTATTTTTATTGCGGCCGCCTCCATACTTGCTTGGAAAATACAAATCAGTATTTGTCAAATCAAAGGATATGGGTATTTCGCAGGTTTTTTAATTGCCGGTGTCTTTCTATTCTCATCATTTGGCTGCCTTCGTTTTCTGGAATTCAAGTATGGCAGCCACGACCACAGTTTCAATTGGAGCGAAGTGAAAAGCGTTTTGCTTCGCGGTCACTTCACTTATGTTTTTACTTTGTACTTTTACTTCGGGATGTGCACTGCATTTCAACTCTTTTGGGAGTTTTGGTATTTAGACCAGCTGATGGCCAGTCCACTCGTAATGTCTTCCGCAGTTTTACTTCGAAGTCCATCGACAGCAATATCAGCGTATACTTCATGTTACATCATCAGGAAAATTGGTGAATTATATACAATAGGGATCTCGTTGTTAATCTATTCGCTTTCATTTTTGGCGCTTTCATTTACTCGTAGTTTTTGGTATGTTATTGCACTGGATGGATTTCAAGGCATAGCTTGGGGATTGGCTATATCTTCTTTTACGATTCACATTTCCAAAGCAGGATCGAAAGCAAGCACTGGCTTTTTTATTGGTAAGTTTTATTGGGAATTAGGCCCAAATAAAACATCGCGTAAGTGGCGTGAGAAAGGCATATAAAACATCCATAACGAGCGGTTGCAGCCGATTAGCGATGGACAATGCACATCATAGACTAAATTTCGATGTAGGCAAACGGAAGTAAATTCATCTACGCGCGAGGGAAGAACGTACTAGATATAGTAAAATGGAAAGTTTGGTTGCGAAAGATTGTAAAATACGGAATGGAAAGCTTTACGAACTTTGCAAATTTATTATATTTTTCTGTTACGTGCAGAAATTGTTTCCATTTTTGAGTCATTATCGGCTCAAATATGGTATTATTTTCACACGTAAAAGATTTGCACACTTGGCAGGGCTATCATTCCCGCATTTTACAACCTGGTATGTTCTTTCCACTTGCGCAGATGAATTTACGTCTTTTTGACTAGATCAAAACTTAGTGTGTAATGGGAATCAAGGACTGTTAAAACCGCTGATCATCAACGACATATGAAAATCCGGCTCAAGTAAGACTCATACCACTTATAATTTTCTTGCAAGTTGTCTCTTTCAATACAACTCCGTTTGGGAAGCATTACAATAATCTCCAAAGTTGTTTAATATCTGCAAAAAAGCTGTATCAGAATGTGCAAAGAAAAAATTGACTAGTGCTTCGTTTTCCAACACAGTACGTGAGTTATAACACTTCCTTGTATCTAATATATTACTTAATGCTAACACAAGATCTATCAAGTAACGCAATGTTTCACGGAGTTCCACGACTGGAGTGTTTCCAAATGTTTTACCAGCATACTGATAAGTGGATGTAAAAAAATTGAAGAAAACTTCACGAATAAATTAACATCCAAATAAATTGCCAGGCTTTACATCAAAGCACCATATAAAACTGGAATATTAGGACTCGTTGAAATTGTTGTGTTTTCAGTACTTCAGCTGATAGCATAGGAGCAGCTTCTGTCTGTGAGCAAGCTACTCTCTTTCATTTTTGTACTTTCGTGCAGCTGCAGAGAATCTCGTGAAGTAATTCCGTGAGATATGTTTTGGTATCTCTTGTTTTGCATGAAAATGCACTTATGATACGGACTGCAGTGCGAAACAGCTTCCAAATACCTTGTCACCTGGAATGAGCAGTGCTCACAACAAAAAATTAAGACCCTGCACAAATGAAATATGTTTCTCCTAAACTGAACGGTAAGCTGAAACAATCGTTTTGTATTTGGAGACTGACGATTTGAAAACTCAAAACGGTGACAAAAAACGCTATTGCGCTAGTTTTCCTGACGCTTCGACGCAACGCAATAACTTCATTACTAGCGGATATGATTGAGAAATGTCAAATTTTTGTTGGGATTCTGTCGACCCGAGTTGGGTTTTTTCCAAAACAAAACAGCCTTTGTTTCGTGTTGCAAATTACGAATATTGATAAATCTTGTATAGTAATTTTGAATATTTCAATAATTTACAGGATTGTTAGACATGTTTTACGTGATTGGATGCGACTCTGGTTCATCGATATTTGGTTTTTTGTTTTACTCATTGGGAACAAGGAAAACTTTACTTTTTTTTGCTGGCTTGACTGCTCTTATGGTTGGTATTCTACTTGTTTATTTGAAATGTTCAAATGAGGTGAAAGAGTTCGAGAAAATATTGGTAGAAAGTGATAGTGAAAGCAGTGATGGAGACATTAATGATGAAAGTGACTCGCAATGGTTGTCGAAACTGAATTAGACAACAAACCCGGTCGCTGTATATATCGATGGGTTGTTTCTCGCTGGGTTTATGAGATGCAACCTGAGCTTAGATCTCTCGTTCAGTCGTTGCAGTTTCGTCACATTTCATCTACCAAGTTTAATACAAACAAAACTAGTTCTCCATAATTCAACAACTAATCTAAGCTTAAGCAGTAACACAGCTTTAAAATGATATAGCTAAACATTGGTTTAGACGTTTCAGTTACGAGAAAGAAAACTTTTCTTATAATTTCGGTATACTAAATTTAATTTAACGTAAGTAAGATTTTTACACTAGATCTTTTTTTACTTATATTATTTAATTGTTTCATCGGCGTCTTTATTCGACTTCAGAGTACACTGCGTAGATGAGCTACGCACGAAACCTGATCCAGACAACCTGCAGAATTTCCATGGCGCTGCGGAAATGCAACTTCACTATAAAACTATAAAACAAAGTGTCATAGTTTTTATATACAAGAACAAGTAGACCCTTAGTTGTTTATAATTCAAATTTTTTAATGTTTCTTCTTGTCAATGTTTATATAGATAGGTTCATTGCTATGTTAACTTTTTCGTGCGTTCACGCGCGTGTTGCGGAAAACGCGTAATGGAAGTTAGGCTTCAGATTTGCTTTAAAGAATTGAAGTTGTGTAAATGTTTATCTGCCAAGTTTTCTGATGTGAAAGAATCTGGTCCTGCCAAGTGTAAATACTCCATGCTGCTTTAGAAATTGTTGCACGTGACGTTTTCGCTGTGCTCTGCCAGTATTTCTGCACGCACGTCAACAATACCAACACAATAAGTACTAATGGCGAAACGCCACTCTGGCCGAACACACTCTTGCTGCACTTGACAGTTTACATCCTGGGGCATCTCTGCACACTCCAGGACGAACGGCATTAAAGTACACCAAGGTTTAGAGTGGGTTGCTGGTTAGCTTCAGGCTAGCAAACCTCTGCTTCAAAGTCGGATTGGAGATTGAAATCGAAGGAGGCGTGTTGAAGTCACAACTTCTGCATTGTTGGCCAGACTGAAAATCATAATAGAGCACCCAACGTTTTCGTACGGCAGTCTAACGTCTTTATCAGGGAGAACCAACAGGAGCGTTGGTGCATTCATTTAATCACTCCAGAGTATCGACGATATGCAATGAAGAAACCGTCGACTAAAGTGCCAAACGTTGGATCGGAAATCCTAACCCCGGCATGGCTACGCTTTATTTATTCAAATTATCAACAGTGGTTGCATGATTAAGCCAAGAACGCTGTAACCTGCTAAACAGTTATAAGCTCATGGAAACGAATATGAAATCTAAAAGATCTAGAGAACAAAAAGACCCGTGCATTTATCGTGATAAAAATTCTCCAAGATGATCAGAAACTAGATGCGGCAAAGACTTAGCATAAGGTCGCCAGTGGAAAGAACAGAGCAGCAGCCATGCAAAACAAATCATTAAACAAGCCAAGAACTATATCCGGCATATGAAAACGAGAAATTGAACTAATGAAATGCAAAAGTGCATACTGCGAGCGATTGAATATTTGAACACCAAAATTAGACTGAAAAACAGATTTTCTGCTATCGATGACGAAGACGGCGACACTGATAAATGGTAGGCACGCTGGCAACACAACACCAGAAGATAGTACCACTTATAACAATTCCAGAAATATGAATTTAACTACATTTAAAGTTAATGACAGCATAATCTAGTTATTGCACGAGACTGTTTAGATATAGGAATTAAGGCTTCGAAAGTCTCTTGCAGCGAAAGCTCTCAAGATGACCTCGGGGAGCACACAGTGGTGCAAATCGTAATGCGGTGAAAATTGCATCTAAAGCCAGTTTTCCACCGGGCAGAAATTTCCGTGCGGAAAATAAATCTACCAAACTGATTGGCTAGCAATATATTTCGGCGCAAAGCGAAACAATTACGGTGCTAGATTTATTTTTCCGCACGGAAAATTACAAATTACTCCTGGTGGAAAACAGGCATAACGTAGTCCTTTCGGAGAGCCTCAGTGCAGTGGTGTAACCAGTCCAATATTCAAGGAAGTGGCAACACAAATTTCAAATCGTTGTCATTATTGATTTCTTTAAAAATTGATTGTTTTCGCACTATATGAAGACGAAAAAGATACAGTGCCACTCGGGAGATATTTCCTTGGTTATGTCGCTGCCACCAATGCGTGATCATGCAAGTCAGCACAACTGATCAAGGAAAGAAAAATTAGAAGGCAATTGTTGATTTGCGATCTAATTTAAATGATTTTACTGAAATACAACTGCCTAACACGTGTCAAAACCAGAAATTGAAAATCTTTTTGAAAACGTCACGTCAAGTAAGAGTATGTAACATAAACGTGTTGCAGACGCGTATTTACTAATATCTTTCAAACCAAAGCAAGTTACGCTGTTTCAACAGCAGAACCTTTAGAAGTCAAGGTTCGAAAAATCGAAGATTTTGGCGATGCATTTACTGATGAAATTTCCTGATTCCTATTAATTAAGTTTGTTGCCAACGATGCGTTTTCTTGCAATTCAGCCATTTGAAGCCCAAAAACAGACAAGCAGCTTTATTGAAAAGTTTTCTTTCCTCACGTGTGCAACAAAAATTTTACATGAAGTAATGTATGGTAAACGAGAAATCGTTGATTACCAAAGTTCCAAATTCGCTGAATAAATAAGGCAAACACTTTCACTAGTGCCAACAAGAAAACAAAGAGAAAAAAAGGCCAAAACAAAGAAAAACAAAGGGCCATAGAATTTAGAGTCTGGCTGATTTATTCAGATATTCTGGCAACCCTGTTGATTACCGGTACGGAACATGGGGCAACCTAATGCAAGCCTATTCCAAGCCGGCTGAAACAAAGATTTTAAGTCTGTTGCATTATATTCGAAGGCTAAAAGATTTCACCGTTGAAACTGGCCTTTTTTCCAATTTGTCTTCAAGCTGTTGGCGCCGACGCAGTTGCTAAACCATGACTCAAGTTTTGGAACGTTTTTGTATAATTTACAGAAGAACACTGGAGAAAGCATGGAATGTTTGTGGTCGAAATTAGCATGATTAGCAGTGCAAAGAATGATAAGAGTGGTTCTTAGCGAGCTCTCATGCATGGAATAAAGCAATAAGATACAGATGTGTGTTATAGGCTTATGTTGTGATGGAGTTCATATTTGATACCAAATCGATAGCTCTCAAATGGTATTTCTTTACACAAGGTGGTTTTTTTCTTTATCATCAATATTCGCACGTTTTTATGAAACAATTCGGTCTGAATTCACGGCAAATCGGGACATCGAATCTTTTTGGCGTTCAGCATGTGTTCTTGCCACTGTTGTTTTTTGTAGGCGACAAATTTCGAGCAAGGACCTTGCTTACTTGGCTTGTGGCTATTGCTTCTACCACAGCATGTGTTCTTCCACTTCTTCCCATGGTAGTGTCTTTACCTTCATGCTTTGGAACTACGAGAGAATCAAGCATGTCAGGTGAAAATGTAACGTCTCAGTTTTCGAATAGAAACGGTTCGGTGCTCGTGAAAAATGTGGCGTATGTTGAGAGCAATAACGTGCCTATGTTCAGTGCTTTGATTTTTGTAATGACTATTTCAAGGTCATCAATGACGTTTTTTGATTCGTCTTCGCTTACTTTGGCCGGAGTGGCGACTTTCTCGCATCTGAGTAAGGATAAGGCTCGTTACGGTTCTTTTTACATGTGGAAAAACGTGGGGTTCTGTAGTTTTATTGCGGCCGCCTCCATACTCGCTTGGAAAATAGAAGTCAGTATTTGTCAAATCAAAGGATATGGGTATTTCGCTAGTTTTTTAGTTGCTGGTGTCTTTCTATTCTCATCACTTGGCTGCCTTCGTTTTCTGGAATTCAAGTATGGCGGCCACGACCACAGTTTCAATTGGAGGGAAGTAAAAACTGTTTTGCTTCGCGGTCACTATGTTTACGTTTTTACTTCGTACTTTTTCATCGGGATGTGCACAGCATTTCAACTCTTTTGGGAGTTTTGGTATTTAGACCGGTTGAAGGCCAGCCCACTCGTAATGGCTTCCGCAATTCTACTTCGAAGCCCATCGACAGCAATATCGTCGTATACTTCATGCTACATCATCAGAAAAGTTGGTGAAATATTTACAATAGGGATTTCGTTTTTAATCT